>NJDC01004587.1:2856-37641 GCA_002245475.1 Calephelis virginiensis
GATACTCTCTGCCTACCTCGTAAGGGACTTGGCGTGATGATATGTATGTATGTAACCCCCGACAAAAGCTACATGTAATGAAACTAAACACCATCTCGACCACGTCAGTTTTCAAACCAAAAAATCCGAGTCGAAATTTGTCCATCCATTTTAACTTCCATTCCATACACACATACGCAAACTCACTCACTCACACACACATACACACACACACTCATATAAACACACACACACACACACAACTCACTCTTTTTCCGTCGGTGTTAAAAAATAAGATTTGTAGGATCTTATAGGACTGGTTGCCCGTCCGTCCGTCCGTCTGTCAAGAACCTTTTTCTCAGGAACTCATGGAGGTATCAATCTGAACTTTATATTAAGCACTCAGGTCTACTGTACCTTAAAATGAGATACTTTATAATGTATTATTTTGTTTAGTATAGGTAGGCATCAAAAAGGCGGGTTTCTTGAAGGGATCAAATACACGTCGTCCGATGTCCTTAGTCCTAACTAGATGATAAGATTTTGAGCCTATACTGGTGAAAGATTGCTATGCAGCAACTTGTCAGGGTAGGGTTCATTGCCCTAGCATTTCCTGTCACCATAATGACATTGTCATGTTCCGGCGCAAGTAGGTTAGTCTGTAGCCTCGTATAATTGTCCTAACACCCTTTCCACAGGACAGCGACGCACCTACAACATCTATGGTGCATGTAGGCTGCAGTTATCTCTTAGCATCAGAGAGATGTGCACGGATTTTCCGAAGGTACTCACCAACTTCAGAAGACCCCGTCACGTATTCTCGGATACTCCCGATCCGATAACGATCGCTACCCCGAGCCTTAATCCCAACCCCAATACAATTAGCTTCCGTAACACCACACTACACCGTTGTCTCCGGTCTCGGCAACGAAGAACCGACAAGCCGCAACACTCCAATCGATTGACCCAGTAACCAGAACGCAGCACCAAGACGAAGTACGTCTCCTGAGAGAAAGCCTTTGTTGCTGGCGTTGTAGAGAATAGTCCAATCTATCTAAATAATGACATCTCGGGCTTAGTACTTAGCTCGACCCACAAAAACCAATAAAGTTGTAAAAACCGCGAGGTTAGCAACATCATAGCCATTAAAAAAAGTAAAGATCCGTTTAATCATAGAATTATATTGTTAATACGTATTAATCTATGCTATAGCTTTTTAATTTGCAAATACATACGGGTGACAAATTTTATGATTTTTAAACAATTACAATTCATAAAAGTAATATCTTCATAACCCCATATTTCAAAATATTTTATGTCAAATGTATTTTGTATAGAAAGTATTTTGAACAAAGACAAAGTCTTAAGGGAACCCTTGCATTTCTCTTGACAATGTATTTTGCTGACTTAATACGCAGGGTGCTAAACTTTTGATTGCTTTCGTCATTTATTTATTTGCTCTTAAAGTAAAGGCCGGCGCACATTGCAAATATTTTTTTGACTTAAAAATCTACATTGACTTATCGCGGGTAACCGGTCTAACTGCTCTGGTCGCCATATTGACTGTACTCAACGTAATCGGGTTCAAAAAACTAATATTATTGTCTTGCGTTACATTTCAGCTTTTAAATTTCAATCTAGAATAGGGTGTTTTTTTCACTTAGTACTTACTTTTTATGTTGAACTAGTTTTATGTTAAAGTGAACTAAAAGCATAACTTAATCATATTAGCTTGGTTTTAGTACAAATATTGAAATACAAAACACATATCACTTGGTGCTGGCTAAAAATGTAATCTATCATATTTGATTTAAAAAACTTGTACCGTTTTTGATGCGGGTATTTTTTTGTTTGAATGCTGACGTGGTCGAGATGGTTCTTAGCTATGTTGCGTGCAGAGATTATTGAAAAGTTTTGGTTTTAGTGTTATCTTAACATATTTTATTTTAGCTCTCTATTCAGCTGCGAGTATTATTGGATTTGAGGGGTAATTAATTGACTGTAATTCGTGGATTAAAGCTTGGTAGCTCTGTATCGTAATGCCATAAAAATTTAAAAGATAAACACTATTTTAATTATTTATTTTGTGTGCAAAAAGCCTTTTTGCGTTGTTACAGTGTATCATTAAAATATTTTTACTTTAAGGCATCACGGCTCCAGAACTCTTGTCTAAAATGTGCGTCGCGGTTTATACAATAAGATGAAGCCAAAAAACTTCGACTTAAAAAAAGTTTTTATGCCGACAAAGACTACTTGTAAACAACGTTTGATGGTCGGTTCGTTTACGACGATCTACAACAATGTCCTTTGGGTTGGAATGAATGTTGTCAAGGCATAAAATTAACGGTCACTTTGGCCAATACATAATGTCTGTTGTTTGTTGATTCTTTGAAACCAAAACACGTTTTTTAGGTTTTAGTGCCTCAAATATAACAGATTTCTTTAAAACTGTTTAAAATTTGACCGTCATTTAACTACCTAGTCATTTCTCGGTTTTAGGCTTTGATATTTAAACAATGTTTTATGTGTAAAAGTATTTTTGTATTAGTTTATATTAAGATTTTATACAGCCAATTAACTGGCATGATACTATGAAAAATTACTTAAAGATGAAGTTGTCTTTTTTTTTTTGGCAAACAAGCAGACGGAATTCCTGATGATAAGAAATTCAAGCCGCCTAGGGACACCCACGGTGTAATGGTGCGTTGCCAACCTGAGCCCGAGATGTTAGACCTCGACCAAAAGTAAGTACAGGCTACCTTACCCTCCGAACTGGATCACGTTAACGGCAAGCACTGACATTATGGCGGCAGGAATAGGTAAGGCGGTAGTACCAATCCAGGGGAGTCGCTGCGAAACTACAACCTAGTAGGATGCCACGGTGTTAGTGATGGTAAAACTATGCTCGCCTTTTACGAGCTGCCTAGCTGGGAGGCGGATGGTCTATTCTACAAAGGAGCCCGGACCAAACGGGTTATAAGAATTGGGTTATAAATTGCAAACACTTATATGAAAAGGTAAAAAAATATGAGACTCATACCGACATAGGTGTTTTTTACCTAAGTAGTAAGCTATTATAGAGAAGTAGTAGGTCTTCTGCACAAGTAAGGATCTGTATCAAAAGTTCCTTTTGAATAACTAATGTGTTGCTAGCCTGGCAGTTGTGAAAACTTCTACATGAAAAGTAAAATCTTATCAATATTTACTACTAGTTTTATTTCAGCGAATAAGAGCGATGCAAACCAAACGGAAACATGTCAAAATTCCGTATTTAACATATCTTTGCCTCTATAAATCATTTATGTGGTACTAGTGTGCCCATAATTTTAACGAAATGCTTAGGAATGAATAATGCCTTTTAATAATAGGAAATATCTAGGTACATCCGGTCTGATTATTTTTATGGTGACATAAGGCAAACAAGCAGACGGATTTCCTGATTGTAAGAAATTTACGCCGCCTAGAGATACCAAAGGTGGTAATGGTGCGTTGCCAACCTGAGGCCGGGATGTTAGGCCTCCAGCAAAAGTAAGTTTACCGGCTACCTTACCCTTCGAACCGGAACACGTCAACGGCAAGCATTGGTACGTTATGGTGGCAGAAATAGGTAAGGCGGTGGTGGTGCAGCCACCACCTGTTTAAAATTTAACCGTCATTTAACTACCTAGTCATTTCTCGGTTTTAGGCTTTGATATTTAAACAATGTTTTATATGTAAAAGTATTTTTGTGTTAGTTTATATTAAGATTTTATACAGCCAATTAACTGGCATGATACAATGAAAAATTACTTAAAGATGAAGTTGTCTTTTTTTTTTGGCAAACAAGCAGACGGAATTCCTGATGATAAGAAGTTCACGCCGCCTAGGGACACCCAAGGTGTAATGGTGCGTTGCCAACCTGAGCCCGAGATGTTAGACCTCGACCAAAAGTAAGTACAGGCTACCTTACCCTCCGAACTGGATCCCGTTAACGGCAAGCACTGAAATTATGGCGGCAGGAATAGGTAAGGCGGTAGTACCAATCCGGGGGAGTCGCTGCGAAACTACCACCTAGTAGGATGCCACGGTGTTAGAGACCTATGCTCGCCTGTTACGAGCTGCCTGGCAGGAAGGCAGATAGTCTATTCTGCAAAGGAGCCCCCTTAATTATAAATATTAAGTTTTTGACTAGGCACATGTAACTTCTCACTATTTCTAAAATGTGAACTTCCTAAACTTTGGGCATTTGTTTTAAACAAATGATGATGTTTTTTTACGAATACACATACAGCCAAAATATATAAGCAAGGTAAAGGTAAAATTTTTAAAGATTTAAAAAGTAGCTTACAAGAATGCAATTGATTAACACTACATATGGCTCGTATACACTTTTTTTGAACTTTAAAGATTCTAAACAAATCCACCGAACTACCCCAAATAGGAATGATATACCAAGGAAACATATCCATGATAGGCCAAAAGAGACGCGTTTAAGCCTGCCACTTCTCTTATTCTTCTCAAAACATACACAAATATATCAAGTTAATTAATTATAAATAGAATCAGTATGATATTTCCAATAAAAAAAATATCAATTTTTATTCCTAGAAAGTTAGTAGAATCTACATTGTCAATATTAAAATTATTTAGAAAAATATCTAACTTCTTAGTTTTCCTATAATTTTCCCCGTGTTGGTCCGGGCTCATTTGTAGAATAGACCATCTGCCTTCCTTGCCAGGCAGCTCGCAAAAAGCGAGCATAGGCTTACCGTCACTAACACCGTGACATCTGATTAGGTGGTAGAGTTTAGCAGCGACTCGTCCGGATTGGTACCACCGCCTTACCTATTCCTGCCATCATAACGTCATGACGTGTTCCGGTTCGGAGGGTAAGGTAGCCGGTAAATTTACTTTTGCTTGAGGCCTAACATCCCGGCCTCAGGTTGGCAACGCACCATTACCACCTTTGGTGTCTCTAGGCGGCGTTAATTTCTTAACATCAGGAAATCCGTCTGCTTCTTTGCCTTCTAATATCATAAAAAAAATGTGCTTGAAACTCTACTAAGTTTGTCTTATAAGATTATTTTCATCAACACGGGGAAAACAATACTGATATTGCAATACTGCTGTTCGGGACTCTTTCCGGGTCCTTTGTAATTATTGTTAGTAGACCGGCAAAGTACCGAAGATTTCTTCGGTCGTCATACTCATGTATAAAGACAAAGATTTGAAAAGGTTTAAAACAAGGTTTGAATAATTTAAAGTATCTTCACGCCCATATCCCCGAAGGGGTAGGTAGATGCACAACCAGGGTACCCACGACGTTGCCCGACCCGGGATTCGAACCCGGGACCTCATGCAGTCAAGTTCAACAACTGAACCGCTAGACCACAGAGGCGATTACAGATAATTTATCATCAAAAACATACGGGAAGAAGTTGAAAGAAAGATACAAGGGATGTCTGATGGAACATTTTTAGAGGCTAAGGGTGGTGTCAGGTATGAAACCATTAATTTTGCTGTGGGTCTCTGGGTTGATTGCAATTTTGTGGATCTTGAGAAGGCTGTTGATGCTTTTGATAGGATTGTACGTATAGAAATTTGGGACATTTTGTCGGATCATGGAATAAACTGGTTCCGTCCTCTAAACAGGAACACGACAAGGGCATGCAAAGTCAACAAAAATGTAACTGTGACGGGAGGTTAAGTGGAGTATTGATATAGGTAAGGTCATGCAAGTCTATCGTACAAATTGATAAAGCAACTTGAATAATTCAGCAATCTAAATTACTAGATAATACTTCCATACATACATACTCGTTCATATATTTACGCCAAGTCCTTTTTATATAATACTTGCAATCTATGTTGCGGCGTCGTCGTATCCCCACTTTTGCAACATTTTTTAAGTAAAAGTAGCTACTACTTCGGTGTTATTTTTTATATTTTACCCCTCTAAACTTTTTTAATGGCTAATGTGTTGCTAACTTTGCGGTTTTTACAACTTCATACATATGTTCGCGCTAAGACTCAGTATATAAAGTGAAGGAAGTTCGTTGGGTCAGCAATTGTGTCGTAAAATATTTATTTTCAGTTTCATTGATCAAAGAGAGTTAGTGTGTCCTGATTCTTTCTTTTCTTTCTTTACGTTTTGGCCTTCACGTTAGTAATTTGCAATTAGTCAAGTAGAAATTTGCATCACGTTTTATATAAATTTTAAGCAATTATAATTAGTCATCAGTCATAAGTCGTCAGTAAGTCATGTCAGGCTCTTGGGTAAAGCGGTGGCCTCATTACTCAAGCTCATGTAATGAGATTTGGTGGCAACGAAGAAATACATGATACGATGATTTCTTCATGATTATTTCATTTGTGCACTTTCACTGAACAAATTAGTACCTACAAAATGCCACCAAAATTGAGTAATTTCACTCAATGTCAACACGAAATTCAATAATTATGAAAAAACTTCGAGCATCTTTTCTCTCGATGGCGCCAAATCTCCTGTGTCCTGATTGGAGACAAAAAGTGGTTACACTAGGCATCCCCACCTTCACGTTCAAGCTCAGACTACCTGCGTCTTTGTTCTTCAGGACGCGACCTATAATACAGTCTCAGCGATCGGCGAACGAAAAAAGGCACATCTGAGATTTTTTGCAAATCTCATTTTCATAAAACCACGTTAAAAAGGCGTAGTGGTACGTGCGCGTCCTCCATCTGAAACTTATAGACAATGTTGGTAATTTTGTTGCGCACTCAATTAACTAATTTTAAGTTATTGCTGCCTTCTTTCAACATGAGAAACAGAAAGAGACAAAACACTTTTAGTGCTGTCAAATTAGACCGTACACGTCATTTCTACATACGTTTAATCGATCACTCGGAAAACGTCGATTATAAACATCACAATTTGACATGTTCGGACTAAACTGAAATGTCTAAAACGTTCCATCTCTTTTGTTTTTGTTTCATTTGAAAAAGACAGTATGCATCTAAAATAAGTTTAGTTTTGTAAACAACAGAATTGCTACCATTGACTTTTTTAACGTTGAATATGAATGAGCTAATAAAAGAAATGAATAGTTTTTAAACTGGTTTTACCTACTTACGTTTTTAAAGTTGGAAATAGAGCATTAACTACTAGCCTACTTACTAGTAATGAACTATGCTATAATATAGCATATAATATTACAAACATTTTTGTAATATTATAATTATATTATATTTACATATTTTTGTAATATTATAGTATTTAAAAACAGTGTTAAGGGTTCATTGTCGATCGAAAACAAAATTGTCTAGACAAACTCTAAAAGTTTCCAGACAATTTTATTATTGAAATGTAATTTGGTTTAAGAGTCGATAAATAAATTTAAAAAAAACGCCTATGCACGGCACCTCGTAAAAGGTGAACATAGGCTTACTGTCACTAACACCGTGACATCTGACTAGGGAGGAAAATTTTGAAGTAACTCTCCCGAATTGATACCACCGCCTTACATATTTCTGTCGCCATAATGTCAGCGCTTGCCGTTGACGTGTTCCGGTTCGGAAGATAAGGTAGCCACTAGCCGCTAAACTTACTTATGCTCACGCCTAACATCCCATCCTCATTTTGGCAACGCACCATGCCACCTTTGGTGTCTCTAGGTGGCGTGAATTTCTTACCTTTCTTTCTTATGATATTGGAAGGCAAACAGAAGACTGTTTGCCTTCCAATATCATAAAAAAATATAGAGTAGTCAATATACTTAATTACAGTATACGCAAGAAGCGTACTATCCCTTAGGTTGGCAACGAAGTAATCTTTGGTGCCTGTGCCTACGTCTGGAATTTCTTACCATCTGGAAATCTGTTCGATTATCTAACAATTAAAAAAATATCTACCACTCGCGAGTGTGTTTAACGTGACGTCAAAGTAAAGGGTGGTTCGACTTCATCTTTTTTTGTAAAATTCGTTCTGACAGTAGAGGGTTGCATCAAAAGATGTTTTTCTTTGTATGAAATAAATAACCATGACTTAATGTGGGCACAGGGCGGTTACATCTCTTTTCAACATGCTTTCTTCAGTCGTCTAGCTGTAGTAAAAAGGACAATGGGATTTCTTTGAAAAGTTGTAAAAGTGTTTTCAAAATAGGTAGCAATAAACCCTGCTTTCTAAAGAACAAAGGGTTTTGCGTTTAAAATGCTGAACTGCAGTAATCGCTCATTTTGTAGAAAAGTATTGACGCTGGCTGTCCGAAACTAATGTACTTGAAAACGTGTCTATTTATTAGCGGTCAACCAAAGACTTGTTACCCCATACAATGGCAAAACACAAATATGGCACTTGCATTATACTATTGCATTTTGGATTTAGAAGCTGTCCTGAAGAAAGACATTATGGAGTAGCAATGTTCGGTATTTCATCATTTAAATTTTTTTTTCCAGATCGGAACATGACAGTCACACGGGAGGAATAGGTAAAGCGGTCGATCCCTATCCGGGTAAGTTGCTGGAGTGATCTTCTTGATAGTCACTTATTCAACCTGAGCTCGCCTCTAACTAGCTGCCTGATAAGAAAACAGATGATATATTCTACTGGAATAATCCAGGAAACTACGGGGTACTCCAGCAGCTTTAAATTACTACATTATTTCACTCTGTGGCAATAGGGTCGTCACATCCCTACACCGTGTGTTCAGTGCTAAAAATAAATCAATGCGGTTTTAAAATTCAAAGAATATAACAGATAATAATAAAATACAGTTATAACAAAACATTTCGGTTCCCGCCAAAAAACTATTCAAAGACAAACTTTGCTCTATAAACAGTCATAAAGTATTTAAAATGGAGCAGTTTCATTGTTATAGTTTATCTGTATTGTAAAGGTTGGTAAAAATTGTTAAAAAATGTTCCCGTTAATTTGTTACAGTTTTACATTATTTAAATAACTGTTCATATCTTCCTTTCATAGTTTTTAATGTTGGACAGTTTTTTGTTGTTTATAATATATTTGTAACTAGTCGGTTTGGCGAATTTCATACCGCTTGACATGAACAGGTACTAACAGTTTGTATGGATTATGGCATTACTTTTTCCATTTTCCATAGAGTTTAGTGGTGCTTTTTTTCATAAGAATCATATCCTTACAATAAAAAAATACAACAAAAATAGAGTTAGTAAAATTGGTGAAATAGAGATATTTTTTATACTTTTATATAGATGTGATCACCTCAGTGGTCTAGCGGTTCAGGTCAGTTCAGGTGTTGGACTACAATCTGACAAAATTTTGCCGCCTCTTCTCCTGTGCGACTAGGTTTGGAAATGTTGGTAGTTTACGGTAGATAGGGATAAAATAATTTACAATATAAACATTGTTTTTATCAATAAATAATTATGTAATCAATACAAAAAAAAGTGTATAAATAGTAAGTAAATAATTAAAAAAACTAATTTGATTAATCTAATATATAAAATTCTCGTGTCACAGTTTTCGTTGCCATGCTCCTCCGAAACGGCTTGATCGATTTTGATGATTGTTTTGTTCTTATCCGGTATCTATGAGAATCGGACAACTTTTTCATCCCCCTAAATGTTAAGGGTGGTCCACCCCTAATATTTTTTTTCAGACAAAATTTTTTGTTTTATTTTTTTTATGATACAGCATATAAAAGTACATACCACCTTAAATCTACACCCTTTTATCACCAACCCCTATTTTTTAATAGTCATTTTTTATCCCGGGTCGATAACTGATCAATCGTCATTTAATTAGTTATATGGCAAAACAACGTTTGCCGGGTCAGCTAGTACCTATTATAATATTTGCACATCACAAGTTGTTAGAATAATATGTTGGAATGCCTAAATCATTTTCTAACATCTTTGTAACAGCATAGGTATTCCGCAAATAAATGTTTTTTCTTTCTTTAATGTTAACAATACATATTTTATTGTTAGTTACTGACGATACCATCGAATAGGACCAAGTGCCGACAACGAATAGCATTTTTCGATTATTATATATTATGTGTTATTAGGAATAAGCTTAATTTAATTAAAGAAGTCATGGTTGACGAGGAGTTTGTTACGCCGTTTCTTCTTCTGACTGACTTGATTTGAAAACGGAGATAGTGTACGGTAGTTAGGATTAAAATTAAGCGATACTTTAATTTTTTTGTGATAAATTATGAAGCTTATAATAAATATGAATAAGTACTGTGATTTAAATATATTTAGACATATTTTAATATGTATAAATATTTCATTTCTGTTGATGAATATTTTCATACCACAATATGGTAGAATGCTTAAATATCTTTGTAACAACTTTTTAACACACATATTTAACAAATAAATTTCAATTCCAAAAATTAAAAATAATATTAAGTATTAATCGCCTCTGTGGTCTAGCGATCTGGGTGTTGGACTTGACTGCATGAGGTCCCGGGTTCGAATCCCGGGTCGGCCAACAAAAAGAAAATTGGATTTTTCCAATTTTCTAATTAAAAAAATGTTGGTCGGGATAGGAAATGTGCCCGGTTGGCGATAGGCTTGCCACCTATCACATTGTGGGACTTAGTGTCTTCGGCTAGTCGTGGGTGCCTTGGTTGTACCTCTGCCTACCTCTTCGGGGATATGGGCGTGAAGATACTTTTTTTTTATTAAGTATTAAGAACGTGTTATTCATAAGATTTATATTCTCTCCCAAAAGGATTCCAACATTAGAAAATTTAAATAAACCTTGGTAAATTGAGGATGGGTTAAAGATACAGTTTGCATATGCAAAGCAGGGGCAGGCGGCGTCGGAGGCTTTGATCTCAGTCGGCGAGCTGCACGGCCCTTCCACGGCGTGTGTGTGGAGGTAAGCGACGCGAATGATGTCAGCATTAGGACTTATTTGATTTAGGCATCCCACACACGATATTTTTAACTAACTACCTGTTACCCACGTATTTGCTCGCGTGGCAGTTAATGTAATTAGTTATTAATTTATGTTTTTATCTTTTGTACCACATTTATAAGGACTTTCCTATAAACTTTCAACCCCTATTTCACCCCCTTAGGGGTAGAATTTCCAAAAAACGCTTAAATACGCATCTACTCACTTTAATAAGTAGCCAAAAAATAAATATTCATGTTTCTAACTTAAAATATGACGGTTTTCCATACAAACTTTCAACCCTTAATTCATTTCGCCCTAAGTGGGCGTCTGCTCAATAAAATGACCCTACTCACGAAATTTCATGGCTGTAACTTTAACAGTTTTTGTTACATGTGATTTTAAAAGTATAGATAGATAATATTTTTGCATTTTACACTTTTAACTTATAGACACTTTTTCTTGTTTTTAAAATAACGCCTCTGTGGTCTAGCGGTTCAGTAGTTGGACTTGACTGCATGAGGTCCCAGGTTCGAATCCCGGGCAACAAAAGAAAAAAGTGTTTTTTTCCAATTTTCTAATAAAAAAATGTTGTTCGAGATTGGAAATGTGCCCGGTTGGCGATAGGCTTGCCACCTATCACATTATGGGACTTAGTATCTCCGGCTAGTCGTGGGTGCCCTGGTCTGCCGAGGTCTTCGGGGATATGGGCATGAAGACACTTTTTTTAAAATAACGCGTAGCATAACCAGGGCTGGCGGCGTCGTCTTTTCGTCTACATCTTGATATCACGTTTTTTTCATGTGACAGTGAACAAGTACACGACCCTCCAGATGTTAAGAGACGACCATGGCTTATAGACCCCAACGATGTCACAGGTGCATCTATGTCCTATGGTCGACGTGTCAGGCCATTATGCAAGTGGCTATCCTATCCTCCGGACCGGAGATTGACTTTGTCGTTATGGCGACAGGATTTGTCATTTGGTTAGGTGGTGGATCCCTACCCAGACGAGTTGCAGTATGGAACTGTACCACCAGTGAAAACCTTAAGTAAGAAAAAGTTAAGAACCTTAATTCATATATCCGGGAATCTGGAAAGGATTTTACATATGCATCCCAGTATATCTTATCATCCCAGTATAATGTATGTTCACAGAAATTCAAGTCCATTAAAAAGAAAGTGTGATATACACTTTGCCAATACAAGGAATAAAAATAATCTTGCTGTGCATGTGTCTCGTCTCCACAGAGTAAGCCATTCTTTCATGGGCCAATGTATACAGTTCTACAATAAACTTCCCAATTATATGAAAGAACTTCCAATTAATAAATTTAAGAAAATAAGTGTTAAATGTATATTAAATGAAAAGGGTTATTATAACATTGCTGAATATTTAGCCGACAAGACCGCTTGGGATTAATTGCTTTTCATGCCAATCTCTTATAAATATTATGTATCATTACATGAACTATTGTAAACATATCTTAACATAAGAAAAAAAGACAAGCCCGCTGAGGTTCTTGCCGGATCTTCTCACTTCTCAGTGTGCGGCCGCGTTCCGATCCGGTGCGTGGCAGATTTATTATATTATTTTATGCATTTTTTTTTATTACTATCTATATTATTTTATAAGAGTTTTATACATCTCCACACATACAGTTAAGAGATAAGTTCGCCTTTGTGTATATCAATTTGTATTTTTTTGTAAACGTATGTACAATGTTCAATATTTCACAAATACTCAGAGACTTGAGTTTATTAAATAAAATCACCCTTTTTGAATTGCCATTTCAGCTTGTGTTCAGTGTTCAGGCGCCTTAATATCACTCGGCACGCGAAAGTTCACCGCAGTGTGTCTGGGTCGCGTGTCCGCGCTCGCTTGCAATCTCCGCCGCGCGCCATCTTTGCAGTCTCGCGACAGTCGCGCGTCAGACTCGCGGCGCTTCGTACGTCTCTGTAATATTGCACGCTCTGTCAGTACGACATGTTTTGACATTTCTCCTCGCGAGTGATCACTGTGAACTGTTATAATGGTGACTGGTATTGCTGGTAGTCCACAGCAAGGGGTGTCGAACCCAGTGGTGGGCAATATGGGCTCTCCTGGGGGGATGCAGGTCGAGCCAAAAAAACCTGGTGATAACAGACGAGTAAGTCTACTAATTATATTAAGCAAATTCTCTATTTAAGGCTAATAGCTAAGACTTGAATAGAGATCATAGACACATTCCTATTTTTTTTTTAATAATTTAAAACAAATATATTGAATTAATATTAGGTATTCATCCTTATGGAATCTAAATTGATTTATTTATCTTGTATTTAAGAATTGTCATTGTAAAAATTAAATGTATAATAGTATTTCATGATAAATTTGTTCGAAGCGCCCACGTAAGTCTCCTTAAAAAGACATCAACGCGTTTAAAATTTTATTCAAATACATTTTTTTGTATTGGCTATTTTCATCGTAATATTACGTTTTCTTTGTTACTTTTTTAAATATTAGATTAGTGGTATAAGTATGAGATTCGGGGATTTTTTATAAATGTTAAAGCAATAAAAAATCTGCTGTTATTTCCTTGTATTCTTATTCATTATGTAAAAAAACTACTATGACTAAATTTATAAGGTAATCCTATTATTAACATACGCAATAATAATAATAATAATAACCTGTTTTTTATGTTTATATTTTTAATATTTTTTTTTAAATATTAAATGTATAGACGTAGAAAATAAGAGGCATTGAAAATTAATGATAATAATGATAAAATGTAATAATAATAATTATTACGCGTAAACATGAAAGATCTTTTTTTTAATGCATGTAATAAAGCGCAAGAAAACTAACTGACTCATCCAGTATTATTATTTACTATCATTATTTAGGACCACGTTGCTATTGGGTAATTCTTTTTTTGAAAGATAGCTGGTGATACCGAGATGATCCTGCATAAATTTTATAAACAATTGATTAACAGCCAAAGCATTAAAGTGTACCTATATCACGTGCATTTAAAATCACATGCAAATATAATTACAGCTACAAAGTACTTAGCATTGTTTAGCAAGCTATTGAGTAAAATGACACATCACGTTTACTTGTGAGCGAAATAAACACCCAGGTAGGTCTTTTTTTTAAAAAAGCGTTCGGCTCCTATATTTTTATGTATGCCAAGTTCTCCGCCATTTCTAAACCGATTTTAAAGTATCTGCACTTCCATATCACCGAAGGGGTAGGCAGAGGCACAACGACACTAGCCAAAGACACAAGTAAGTAAACCATACAATTTACTTTATTCATCGTTTGTTTTATATTCGTTAAAACATCAATATGATATCTAGATAATTAAAAAAACGACACAAAAAATCTAATCTAAGATTCAATAATAAAAAAAAACAACAAAATTGATGTTAGTGTTTATGCTAAAATAAAAAAAGAAATGTCAGAATTGGCGGTTATTAGCAATCATAATCATTTCACGCATGTCAGTTTTATATCTTTCAAATGTAAATTAATATCGAAGTGATTAATTAAACATCACATTACTATTCTAAAATATCCGCTGCAATAAACGACCTCTATGATTTTTATGGACACAAAAATTAGTCTGTCAATTGTTGTGCTGACATAAATGCACATTTATCACAATCTTGTCAAAATAAAAGACTACAGATTGACAGTGATGACGTTTAAAGATTTTTATGACTGTATCTATTATAGGAATGAAAAAGTAAATGATTATATTAATCATTATTAGCGGATTAAGATCTTTATTAGGAGCTTATTCGTTTTTTGACCTGTATTAATTTTATTAAAGTATCAATTTTGTTTTGTGTGATCCGCTTTTATATTACGTTTGTTTCGAGTTTTTTATTGATTTTTCCTAATGTATTTTTAAATAAGTACAAAGCCGTTACTTGCGCAAACAAATTTTGAGTTAAAAATGTAAACGCAAAAAAAGAATGGAAAATCAACAAAACATCTTTTTTTTTAAAAAAAGGTCTAAACGGGTTGAATCATTGGTTTTGCAAAATATGCTTGACATAATGCCTGTCCTTGTCCTTATAGAACATGTCAAATAGTGTAAATGTAGTAGGTAGTATGCATTTCAAATTAAAATAGATTATTTGTTTAGGTGAAACATGTTACACACCACAATGTCAATAAATACACTTATTAATAACCCAAGTTAAATACAAATCAGATACGATTTTGAATTTCAATTTTCAATTGGATACGTAGTAGCATGGGACGAAAAAGAGGAAAGTAGATAAACTAATTTATCCGTGATAAATTCTATAATTTCCCCGCGGCCGCTGGCCACTGAGTCAGGAGTCAATTGTGGGCGACGAGTGGGCATTCGTGGGCTAATTGTCGTGGGAACGGACTCCGCGCCCACGCCCATACCACTCAGTTTATTTGATAGATCGTTAGTATTATGCTTCAAAATAAGCGTGTTTTGTGTGAATTTAATAACATTAGATCATTTTGTTTGCCTAGCCAATGTTTTGAAGTATAAGAAAATATTATTAGTCAGCATTACGTCAGTATATGCTTTTGTTTTGGCAGAATGAAATATTTGTTATTTATGAAACTCAAATATTTGTTATTTAGTCGTGATCTAGTGGTCTAGTTGTTGGACTTGATTGTAAGAAGTCTTAAGTTCGATTCCCGGGTTGGGCAACAAAAAACCTGATTTTTCCCATTTTCAAATAAAAAAACTTTGCTCGGGATTGGATAAGTGCCCGTTTGGCAATAAGCTTGCCACCTATCACTTTGTGGGATTTAGTGTCTTTGCCTAGCCGTGGGTGCCCTGGTTGTGCCTCTACCTGATTTTTCGGGGATATGGTCATGAATATGCTCTCCAGATGGCGCCAAAATTCAGTTACAAAATTCAATTGGAGTAAAATTGTAAAGGTAATGGTACACTGGCGGCCGTAAATTTTATAAACCACGGCTGCCCGTAATGAACAATACTATCGTAATATATGAGATCGTAATAAGCGGGCGGCGTCTGAAGCACTCATAAACAAGACACGTGTGGAGGAAGCTATTATGGAGTAGGCGAGTAATCCATCATCAGGCGATAAACATCGTCGAGAGATTAGTTTCGTGTGAGCAGCGCCTACACAGTTGCTCGCCGACATCCCGCCTACATCGGAGAGAAGGATCATTCCGAGAACTATTGTTGTTTTCGCATATTTTAAGTTTTCTTTTGCGACATCATGTAGCACCACTGCTACATAGGTATACTAATATTAACTAGCGGTCGCTCATTGGTCGAAATTCGACCATAGTAAATTTAAATACCTTGTTGCTAAGAACACCATCTTCAAGACCAACTATTTTGTTTCCAAAACTTTTTAGTGCGCCATCTGTGATATTTTATCGTTACCATCGATATTTTTGTTTTGTGTGTCAAATGCATGGTAGTGTGGGTAATGTTTTATTTATTGATTTAATGTACTTTATAGGCAGCATTATTGAAAAATATTAGCGTTCTACACATATACTATAAGTGTTCCAAATTTCATACTCCTGCGTCCGCGCAATTTTCGTAAAAAGGGGTTCTAAGTTGTGGCATCACGTATTAATATATTGATACTAGCTGACTCGACAGACGTCCTACATAAGTCTTTATTATTGGAATGTACTTTCTTAAGTATGAAAATTGAATTCTTATTTTTTTTAAAATAAGAATTCCCGCCAATATCTCCAAAGAGTGGCAAGCCTATTGCCAATCGGGATCATATCCAATCCCAGGCACATATCCCATACCCAAAATACCCATTTTCATTTTTTCAATATTTCACCATTTTTTTTAAACAAATGGTATGTTAAAAATCCACTCGATAATTATACTATACTTGCTGACTCGACAATTTGAATGTAAAATTAAAATAAACTTTTTTTGTAAGAACTTTCTATTGATAATAATTAAGAAAACAAAAAAAACGGAATTGTTCCATCCATTCACGCGTGATGACTGATGCAATGAACTAAAGAATAAGAGATTAATTTCTATATATAAGAAAAATTTGACTGCCTCGTAGGTCAAGTGGCTAGCGTACACGCCTAACTACATCGACCAACCGTGAGGCTCGGGTTCGATTCCCGATAGGGGCAGGGCAGGTCTGGGTGTTTATTCAATTTATTCTGGTATCTATTTAAGTAAGTCTATGTAATAGTATCGTTGACTAACGCCCATGACAAAAGCATATAATTTGCTTACTTTGAAATTAGATTTATTTGTGTAACATGTCCAGGGATATTTATATTTATTTTATTATGTTATAAAAGAAAGATTTTATTGTTAGTGTACATGAAATAGGCTCTTAACAGTGGACTACTTTTCACTAGAATTCTGCATATGTCATTTAGGATACTTTTTAATATCTACGAGTATCTAAACTGATCCCCTCGACTAAATAGCTTTAATAATGAATGTGTTCGCGTATAGTCACCATAGATATTCTTATTATTTTTCATTTTAAAACGAGGGTGTTATAAGTTTGACGTGTCTGTGTGTGTATGTGAGTGTTCGTGAACTGTCATATTTTTTTAACGGATGGACGCACACGAATTTAAAGATTATGTTATGGGATTCCAATTTAGTTGTGTGTTTTCTAAAGTTACAGTGTGCAAGTGTCGCCATATCTTTTTCCCCGTGTTGGTCCGGGCTCCTTTGCAGAATAGACCATCTGCCTTCCTGCCAGGCAGCTCGTAAAAGGCGAGCGACTCGCCCGGATTGGTACCACCGCCTTACCTATTCCTGCTGCCATAACGTTATGACGTGTTCCGGTTCGGAGGGTAAGGTAGCCGGTAAACTTACTTTTGCTTGAGGCCTAACATCCCGGCCTCGGGTTGACAACTCACCATTACCACCTTTGGTGTCTCTAGGCGGCGGGAATTTCTTACCATCAGGAAATCCGTCTGCTTGTTTGCCTTCCAATATCATAAAAAAAATAACATTCGCTAGTGGCGAAGGTGAGCGCGTGCCGGAAACGCGGCGTCGGCTCCCACGCGTTGGCACGCGCCAACGCTGCATGCCAACTCACTTGTGCCACTTGCCAAATAATGCAATGCGCCGCACGACATTGCGTTACTATTCAGATATTTTGGGTGCCTCGAGAAATCTATTTATTTCGCGGCACCACCCCCTCAGATGCATTAAGTGGACAATTACACACACTGACATCCCTCTTATTGGTGCAGGGGGGTGATTATGTAACTCAGTTACCAACTCAAAATGATTGAGTGTACATCGAATCTCTGTCAAATGACGTGTTTTGTATTTGCTATCTCCAGTGACCAACAGAAATACAAAAGAGATAGCAAACACAAATGACGTCATTTGATGTACACTTTTACAGTTTGAGTTGACAACTGAGATACGTAATCACCCCCCAGATCTGCTAAATAGAATAGACCTTGCAACCTTTTTCTTTCTTTAGGTTTTGCTAATCTCGTTAGTATTTTGCCATTAGTCAAGTAGAAATTTGCATCAAATCTTATATCAGTTATAATTAGTCATCAGTCATAAGTCGTCAGTAAGTCATGTCAGGCTCTTGGGTAAAGCGGTGGCCTTTTTACACAAGCTCATGTAATGAGATTTGGCGGCAACGAGGAAATATACGATACGCTAATTTCTTCATGATTATTTCATTTGTGCAATTTCACTGAACAAAATTGTACAAAATGCCACCAAAATTGACTAATTTCACTCAATATTAACACGAAATCAATAATTATGAAAAAACTTCGAAAATCTTTTCTCTCGATGGCGCAAAAACTCCGACCTTGCATCCTGCTAGGCAGAACGTAAGAGACGAGCAAACGTGAAATGAGTCATTACTAACAAGACTTCTGGTCACTGGACCACTGGATAGAATGCCGTGGAGCGTGCTGCATTTTGTCCACCGTCTTACATAATGACAGACGTCTTACTTTATGTATATAACGTTTTGTTTATGGTAATAGTGTGTTGTTTTTTTTATGTTATTGGAAAGCAAACAAGCAGACGGATTTCCTGATGGAAAGAAATTCACGCTGCCTAGAGACACCAAAGGTGGTAAAGGTGCGTTGCCAACCTGAGGCCAGGATGTTAGGCCTCGAGCAAAAGTAAGTTTATCGGATACCTTACCCTCCAAACCGGAACACGTCATGACGTTATGGCGGCAGGAATAGGTAAGGCGGTATATTATGTATTATGTGTATGGTATATTACTATTACTATCATTTTGGTCCGGATGATAGGGTAGCCGTTAGACTAGCATAATTGGCCTCGTGGTCACGTGATAGTGACGCACCTATAATATCTGTGGTGTCTATTGGCGAAGGTTAATTCCATTAGGAGAGTCCTGGCTTGTTCACTACCTTATAACATAAAAAATGTCACATTTTAATGACATTGGAAAGTGTGAAAGCCTGAAATTGATGGAAGAAAAGACATATCCTCATGCAAAGTCTCTTGAGAGGTTAGCTAAGAATGTCGAGTCCCAAACCTGACGATTTCCACAGTTTAATTTCTGTTTTTTATTACTCTTCATATCAATATGAATACTTGAGCGATTTGGTTATGGTTTATCAACCTGGTCTCTCCATGTACATTCATCCACATTCGCATCAAAAACACAATAGTAACTTGCATATTATGCCTAACATCTCAGCTGTAGGATAACGACGCACCTATATTACGTCTGGTGCCTATGTATACAGTAAACTATTGGCCACAATTATATTTTACCATCAGGGGGTGATTATGTATCTCAGTTGTCAACTCAAACTGTAAAAGTGTACATCAAATGACGTCATTTGTGTTTGCTATCTCTATTGTATTTCTGTTGGTCACTGGAGATAGCAAATACAAACCACGTCATTTGACAGCGTTTCGGTGTACACTCATCCATTTTGAGTTGGTAACTGAGTTACATAATCACCCCCAGGAGAGCCATATACTTTTTTTGCTTTTTTATTCTGTAAAAAGACAATGCTGTATAATTATAGTGGTACAAGTAAAAACATTAAGTAAAACAAAAACAAATAAAAATGAAACACTAGTAAAAATAAACGCAAAAACATTACTCATTACTGTTCATTTATTACTATTTACACGTTTTTTTATAAATTCTAGTTTAATCAGTTTTAACTTTTTTTGTAATGGCTGGTATTAGTAAATATGTTCTGTCTTTCTTTCAAACAAAAAGACAAAAAAATAAATGCTTGAATCGTTGTCATTAAAAAATAAAATGCCGCTTCAATTAAATTATTATATGAGTAGGGATTTTATAGTCACGATGACTATGAATATAAAAACAATTAATCTTTTAATCAAATAACCTGACGTACACGTCTATAGACGTCATAGAGTAATGACGTCACACTACAGGAAAAATATTAACAATTTTTGTTAACATAAATTAAACTTTAAATAGGTGCAATTATTAAGAGTTATTAAAATAATTAGTAATTTTAATGACGTACCATGCGAAAGTACCACCTGGTTGCAATTGTATTTTCAAACCATTCTAGAACCTTTTTTTTGAAATGGCTAATATGTTGGTAACCGCGAGGTTTTTACAACTTCACTGGACTATGATTCTGGAACCTTTTAAAATAAAGGTTTATACAAAGTTTTAACGAAATACATCCAGCCGTTTTAGAGTACGGAAACAAAGACACACAGAAGCTATATTTGTGTTAAGAAATAAAATTACGTTTAAACTTTCAACAAAAAATAAAATTATTTCTGTTAAATGGTTTATCTTTTTAGATTTTTAAATCCTAGCTGACCTGGCGAACTTCGTGTTGCTTAACATCACCTAGCTAGTAGTGTTAAGCGATACAAAGTTCGCCGATATGTATTAACTGTTTGTATGTGTTAAAGCGTCGTTTTTTTTAAATTTTTTTGTACATTTCCCTGTTTTTCTTTTCATAAGAACCTTTTTCTGACAATACTTACCCAACAAAAAATAATGAGCAAAATCGGTTCATCCGTTCAGGATATTTAACTGCTGCATATCGAATGGTATATATCCTGATCTAATGAATTTGCCTTTATTTAAATCGGGTAGCACTTCAGACCCAATAAATTTTTAACCTATTTCAGTTTTGCCTACATTTAGTAAAATATTTGAAAAATTAATACTTAATCAGATGTTAAATTACTTTAACGTAAACAAATTGTTACATAATAAACAGTTAGGATTTACCAAAGGTTGCTCAACCGTTGATGCAGGGGTGGAATTATTAAAAAACGTATTTGAAGCCTCGGAGAACTCGCATGATGCATTACTTTTGACTGTGTTCATCATGATACTTGGATCAGGAAATTACGCTATTACGGAATTAAGAACAAAGCTCTTGATGTCATGATCTTATACCTGAACAATAGAGTTCAGAGGGTTAAAATAAATGGTAAAACTTCTTCGGGTTCTGCGGTTACGATTGGCGTTCCGCAGGGCTCTATTCTTGGTGCATTTCTGTTTCTTGTATATATAAATGACTTACCTTATTACATAAGGGATATTATATATTGTTTTGTTCGCGGATGATACTTCACTTATATTTAAAGTGAAAAGGCAGTTAGGTAAGCATGACGAAGTGAACAACCGGTTCACAGTTAACAATCTTCTTTTAAATAGTAATAAGACGAAATGTATTAGATTTTCTATGCCCAATGTTAGGCTAGTAGATTCCAATGTACAACTAAATGGATCTAAGCTGGATTTGGTTGAATCCACTGTCTTTTTAGGCATCACAATTGATAATAAATTACAATGGGGCTCTCATATTGAGAAACTGACAAATAAGCTTAGTTCAGCAGCATTTTCAGTAAAAAATAAGAACATTAACATATGTTGAAACGGCCCGAATAGTATATTTTAGCTATTTTCATAGTTTAATGTCTTATGGGATAGTTCTTTGGGGAAATTCTGCAGATATAAATACTATAATATTTGTATTACAGAAAAGAGCTATTCGAGCTATTTATAATCTTAAAGTAAGGGATTCCCTCCGAGAAAAATTCAAAGAAATAAATATTTTAACCTGCAGATCTCAAAACATTTATGAGAATTTAACGTATGTTAAAAAAAATCTATGTATGTTTACAAAAAAATGTGATGTTCACGATGTTAATACGAGGGATAAAAATAATCTAGCCGCATAAAAAAACTCGTCTCCATAAAATTAGTAAATCCTTTTTGGGTCAATGTATGCATTTCTACAATAAGCTGCCCATTGGTATTAGAGATCTACCTTTAAATAAGTTTAAAAAATGTATAAAAGTAAAATTATGTCAAAAAGGCTGTACCATAAAGTATATTAATATATAGGGCTGTACGGTCTCAGAGTATTTGGAAGATGAACATGCTTGGGGATAGAGGTTTCAATCTCCCACTGCAATTTGTAATGTGATTTGTTGTACCTTTTGTTTATGTTAAAGTAAGATTGTAATTTATATTTTTAAGCTAGTTTATATTATAACTATTATTATTGAAAAATGACAAGCCCGCTGAGTTTCTTTCGTCGGATCTTCTCAGGGTGTGGCCGCGATTCCGATCCGGTGGTAGTTTAAAAAAATGTCGACCCGCACAAATACCACTTGTATGGTTCAAGTGAATAAAGGTTTTTCTGATTCTGATTCTGATTCTGAAGGCGTGATGTGACATCCGCACAAAACGGGGATTAATTTATATGTATATAGATATACGAAACGTAACACACATTTAGCCTAGCACCAGGTCTACAGCGACACACCTATAACATTTAAGGTGTCTATAGGCTACCGTTACCTCTTACCATCAAAAGTCGAGTACATGTTCACTATCATGTACAAAAAAAAACGAGTCACAAAACTGCTGGTAAAGTTAATAAGTATTCTATTATACTTAGTCATAAATATTCTATAATTGGGTAAAGGCACGCTTCGTTGTCATGTGGAAAGAATGGTACATTAAAGGTTACCAAAACAAATATGTATACAATCAAGGGGGGTAGCAAAAGGGGCAGCTGCCCTTTCCTAGATTTTAAAAAAGTTGACAAAAATAAACTTTACTTGCCTTGATTGATTATTCTAGTCCTTTTGCTGCTATTACTGCTTTGCTACTAATTAAGCAGGAAATTAAAGGCAAGTCAAAAAGTTGAAGGCATGAGGACCCCGACTTAATCAGCAATTCATATTTTTCTCAATCTCCTTATCAAACTCTAGGCCGTCAGCTGCACTGCCCCTGCATACAATGTGAATGTAGCTGTAGACCGAGATCGAGAAGACCTACGATGACAACCGATACCGATAACCCTCGAGTATTACCCAAGTTTGGAGTCAAGAGTCAGACAGATGTGTAGGAATCATGATATTCTCTGCCAACATCCAACAGACTTCGCGTGAAGATATGTGTGTACCTATTAATATGGCAGTGTATAAAGCTTACATGTCTTTTGACATTTTCCTTTTCATCTAAGAAGCTTATCACTAATGTAATGATGCAGTTCATATTTTAACTAGCCGACCCAATTAACTTCAAATCGCTTGACATTAACAGTTTGTGTAGACAAAATTGAAGTGTAATTCTTTCCACTTACCCTGCAATTTTCCCGATTTTTCTCTTTACATTATCCTACTTCTGATAAAAACTAATACCACAACAAAAGGATTACCAAAAATTAGTCCTTCCATTCAAGCGTGATGCGATGAGCGAGATGGGGATTCATTTTTATTTAAATAGACTATATGATGAGACATAAAATTATCCAATATATCATTGGGCGTTTGCCAGACTGCGCAAAATAGCCGGTGGTCTGGCTCAAACGTCTACTGTGGACGGATGAGTCATGTTACAACACACTTATTCAATAAAATAGTTTCAGGCAGCCGTTTTTAACCGACTCTAAAAAATGAGAGGTTCTCAATTCGATTGTAAGCTTGTAGTTCGATTGCTCGGCCAATGACCAACCAATTTCGATGATTCCTTTTTAAAAAGACAGATCATGATACCGAGGTGGTCCTATATTAATTTTATCATAATCCGACTTGTAGTTTTTGAGTTATTACGTCTGGATAAGTGACGTGATAAGACGTTAATAATAATTGATGGGGTCATTGACTATCACATTATAATGACCTTAAATGTAAAACAAAAAACCATTAGTCGGATGATAATAAAATTAATATGTCTATGATCTATCCATATAAAAAAGACTCATCAACATTGATCATCTATTGGCAGAGTAATCACGCAACGAACATACAAAAGAAAGGTAAGATTAAGGTTGTAGGGCCGAGGTCGCTTCTAAGCAATAAGACCGCGTGTACTTTATGTGAAATATTATATGAGAAGTGACACAGTATCTATTTTTGTAAATTTTGGTGCATAATTACCTTACCTTACTTTAGTACATATCTATAGGTATATTATATAAAAGAAAGTCGGGTTTGTTACAACACTTAGAACTCGAGATCTGCGGGACCAATTTTCATGGTCTTTATTCGTTGGATTTGTTTTTGCCCCGAATAGCAGAATACACCTTAGAAACAAAACAAAAATTATGAATAATAAATCAGTCATGATAGTTGAACCGAATAGGCTGAAAATTAATGGAGAGGTAGATTAAAACAAGGAGAAGAACATATTTTTATCCCTTACAACAGCGAGGATACTAGGAAAAACGACATTTTAATTTTTCCCATACAAACTCAACGGGCGGAACAAAGTTACACATTAGCTACACATAAAATAGTTGAATTACGAACCTTCTTATTTAGAGTCGGTTAAAAATAAAATAGCTAGAAAATGACGAGGACATTGAATGGAAAAGGCCACTTGTTGCAAGCACGTGTCGACACTGAGTGACGTCTGCGGGCGGCGCCTTTAACTAATTCTGTAATATGTGATTCGCCGCACGCCGTACGCCACTCGCAAAACGTTACGTAAATATCACGTTTCCCTGTACTATAATAAAACACTCGTAGACAGTTTAAAAAACAGTTCGTATACAGTTTCCCCGTGTTAGCCTGGGTCATTTGTGTAGAATAGACCATCTGCAAAAAGAAAATTGGGTTTTTCCAATTTTCTAATAAAAAAAATCTAAAAAAAAATCCCGTGGATTTGGACATATGGCCGGTTGGCGAAAGGCTTGCAACCTAACACATTGTGGGACTTAGTGTCTTCGGCTATTCATGGGTGCCCCAGTTGTGCCTCTGCTTACTTAGATACTTTTTTTGACCATCTGATTCTTGCTGGCTCTAAATCCGTACCTACTATTTTTTATTGTTATTAACTCTTTATTGTACACAACATTTGACATTGCCATTGCGCTTGACCAAAATATACTTAAAAGTAAATAAAACAACATACAAAAGGCTAGTTTATCTCTAATACTAAAATAAAATAAGAAATGTCATAAATGCTGCTTTCTTTCAATTCGTAACGGAGCATTATTATGGTACATATATATATTTTTTGGGAGCCGAGATGATAAGCGATAGTTAGGGACTGACAGAGGCTACTTTTTATCCCGATATCTAACTGGTTCATGAAGGAATTTTAAATAACTTAAGTCGCGGGGGTAACAGAATCTATTACTAGTCTAGTATAATATACTAAAGTAACTATACTATAATATAGATAAACGAAAGTATTTTCACGCTCTTATCCCCTCAATATAATCAATATATGATTTAATAAATAGTTCAGTGGTTAATTTTTGTTAATATTCTTAAAACATGTAACTGTTTCTCTAGTGTTCAAAAAATATGTACAAAATGTTTATTTTCATCATAGAAATATTGTAAATGCTAAACTCTGTTTGTTACGCTTTACCGGCTAAATTGCTATACCGATTTTAATAAAAAACTCAATTTCTAACGCAAACTACTTTTTTGCTGAAATCAACGCTTCTTTAAGTGCATTCCTTCGAGTGCAATGGGGATGAAGGTTCGTATTAAAATCTATAACATGCTGACGAAGTTGCCAGTAAACAGAAGACTGTGAACTCAAAATGTGTTTGTTTGTTTGTCTTTACTTTAATTTGTAATGGAGCAATATTTATTTTACAACTGTGTGTGAAAAAATAGTAGGCGGGTTAGTGACATAGGCTACTTATTGTCCTGATATCTAAACGCGTTCCCGCAAGTGAGTTATGTATTTTTTATCTTTAGCAAACTGTCGGGTCCTTTGCCATTCTAAGTTAAAAAAAAAGAAACGTATCTTAAGCTACCAATCATTTGTTAATCAGATATTTTATACGAGCACTATATTGTATGTCCTGCGGTCATATAATGGACATAAGTATTATATCTATATTTGGATGCAATGTGATGATTAATGAGCATTTCATTTAAATTGCTCATTGAGGTATCAACTGATAACATGTCTGACATTAATAAAACGTGATCGGTTTCATTGCGGCCATCTTGGACGTCGCGTCGGCTACCAATGTTATCGCAAACGCCTGTCTTCTTTTTATTGAGTGCCGTTTGTTTTATGTTCGTTCAATATATTCTATACTAGCTGCTACCTGCGGCTTCGCCCGCGTTTTCACAGAAACCCGGTGTGCGATCGGGATTAAAAATAGCCTATATGTTAATGGTCACAATCTATCTGTCTTCCAAATTTCAGACAAATCCGTTCAGCCATTCGAGCGTGAAAGAGTAACAAACATCCATACATCCATACTTACAAACTTTCGCATTTATAATATTAATAGGATATACTTAATATTATAAATTCTGTATATAATCTCGTGGAAATCATAGGCTGCAGTCACATGGGTTACTTTTTAACGGCCTTCGAAAAAAAGGAGGAGGTTATATGTTCGACGCCTATCTTTTTATGTGTCAATCAATTTCTCCGACCGATTTTAAAAATCTTTTGATAATAATTGAAAGAACACTTATGAGGATTTTTTTGTGTAGGTATATAGATGACTTATTACAGTCCCATTATTTTTTTAATTTTTGTTACGGTAAAATTATTATAGTAATAAGTGCGGCGGGGATAGGTAAGGTAATGGATTCCTATCCGGATTGTTTCTGCACAGCACTCTACTCCGATTTTCTATTTTGAAATCACCAATTTAACTTAAGCTCGCCTCTTATGAGCTCCTACGCTAAAATACAGATGATCTATTGATGACCCGGCCTAACGGGATATTTGATTTGCTAAAACAAAATTCTTTAGAGATAATATGCTCGACTTTTGAGTTATTTTACATACTTACATGTGTTAAAACTAACTATTATAGTATACAAAAAGGAATTAAGCAAAAAAATAATTTAAATTGTTTAGATATTAGTTGATAACATACCTGATATTACTAAAACGTGTTCAGTTTCACTAAGTATATTTCTTAGACGCCGTATCGGCTACCATTATTGTTAATCCCTGTCTTAGTTTTATTAATTGCAGTTTGTTTTAATTATTTTTTTTATATTATATTACTCGTTTCGGTGTCGGCGTTAACTACACGAGGTCTTGAGTTTGATTCCCTGGTCGGGCAACACTAAATATTTTTTTATTTCCATTTTCTAACAAAAAATAACGTTGCCTGGGATTGGATGTTGGCTGTAGGTTTCCATTTTATCCTATTGCGGAACTAAATAGTACCTTCACCTAATCGTGGGTGCCCTGGTACGGGGATGATGATGATGAATACGGGCGTGATTAATAAATAAATAATAAATAAATATCTCTGGACAAGTCACACAAATTGAACCTAACCACAAAGTAAGCAAATTAGATATATGCTTGTGTTATGGGTGTTAGTGAACGATTCAAATACATAGAAATACTTAAATAGATACCAGAATATATTTAATAAACACCTAGACCCGGAAATGCAGACACCTAAATGTTCATCACACAAATACCTGCCCCCATCGGGAATCGAACCCGAGCCTCGCGGTTGGTCGATGTAGTTAGGCGTGTACGCTAGCCACTCGACCAATGAGGCGGTCAAGTCGGTCAAGGTCAAGGCGGTCAAGGTTACACTTATATTTTCCTATATTATACGTGAGTACAAGAAGAACTAGAGAACAAGTTGTAGTCGAAGACGTTGCTCGCGGTTAGTTATTTAGATTTACCTCGGGATCCCGTTTAGATGTCGGGATAAAAATTAGCCTATGTCGCTACACATTCGCCTCACTATTTTCACGCATATAAATTTAACAACGTCACTGCGTTGAGAAGTGAAGGAAAGACATAAAAAACATACACACTTTCTCATTTATGACATTAAGTAGAATCTACATATATTATGGATCCATTTTTATTTCGATTACATTAAAAAAAACATTTTTTTTCTGTTTTCCCGATACTAACTCGGTACTACAATGATATTGATCAGGTTTTCTCACCTTTTCATTTCTTTAATTTTAAATAGGGTTTTTTTGGTAACATTATATTTTTAAATGTCATTTAATTACTTATCGAGTATTCATGCGGCTGTAGTCAGAGTAATTAATTAAACATTTAATTGATCACTACCACATTTAAACCATTTTTTTACCTTTTTTTGTTATAGTTTATAATTTTAATCCAGATTTTATCTCTTTAATCTTAAGCTTGACCACTGTCTATCATTTTTTATTTTAAGCATTTTTGTATTGTTTTTTTCTCGATCTTAGGTTAGCTGTAAGATGTCTCTTTTTAGGCATAAGCTCGCTTTTTCTACAGTATTTATATTTGTATTATATCGCTGTCGATCTTCTATTACGTGTACAATAAAGTGTAAAATAAATAAATAACACTATTAAAAATATCGACTTAATGAATTATTAAAATTGAAGTCTCTGAGTACAATGGTTAGTGTAATTTCGTCGATAATGGATGTTATCTGGAAGACCTACAATTTAACTATCGACTTGGAAGTCCTATGACTGCCGATCACATTACTGCAATGAAATAATTACCTAGCTCCTGACACATATTCTAGTAATATCATTGAAAGATTAACATATATTCCTACTTAAGTAAGTATCTTCACGCCAATATCACCGAAGAGATAGGCAGAGGTACAACCAAGGCACGATTAGCCGAACACACTAAGTCCCACAATGTGATAGGTGGCAAGCCTATCGCCAACTGGGCATATATCCAATCTCGGGCAGCATTATTTTTATTAGAAAATTGAAAATACACATAGCCTATTTTTTAATTACGGAGATCGAACCCGGGACCTCTAACAGTCAAGTTCGACGCCCGACTGCTAGACCACAAAGGCGATTTATTCTACCCTTTCATTTTGTAATAAAAAATGTCATTGTCCCTGGTTTTCTCGCAGACGAACGGGCTAAAAAGTGTCCTTTGTCCGTCTCCTGGTTTTAAACTACCTCCCTGTAAAATTTCAGCCAAATGACTTCAGCCGTTCTTAAGTCATAAAAAGTGTCACTAACACGACTTTCTTTTAGATGTCAGCTGCTCAATACGTACCTACAAGAAATTGAAGAGTCACTTATAACTTTTTCTCTAATTTTTGAAGTGAAAACTTCTTTAGCGGCATTGCGCACTTTCTTTGGAATGGGTAAAAACTTCTAAACTCGCGTCAGATCGTCAGATCAAAAATTCGAAAGACGGCGCAGGGCGCTTGCGCGAATGTTCGTGTTGTCATGTTTGTGTACGATAGCGCAATAAATGAATATTGTATTCTACCACATAAATTATAGTATTTTCATACTGATAATTATAACAATGCGTGCAAAATTTTTCCCTAACTACTTATTCCAAAATATCAAAAATGCACAACATTAATATTCAAGTTTTCACTTCTGCCTGCACTCCTGGAGTGCAACCCCTTCGTTTTTCAAATCCCGCCAAAAGCTTTTAGTTCTTTAGTCTATAATTTTAAAATTTATTCTTTTCTTTCCTTTCTTCCTCCTTCCTAAATTTTAGAGTTCTAAAATAAATCGAAATGCGCTTCTTCTTTTTTTATAATAATAGTAGGCAAACAAGCAGGCGGATTTCCTGATGGTCAGAAATTCAAGTCGTCTAGAGACACCATAGGTGGTAATGATGAGATGCCAACCTGAGGCCAGGATGTTAGGCCTAGAGCAAAAACGGCTACTTTACCCTCCAAACCAGAACACATCAACGGCAAGCATTGAATGTAATGGCGGCAGGAATAGGTAAGGCGGTGGTACCAATCCGGGCGAGTCGCTGCGAAACTCTACCACCTAGTAGGATGTCACGCTATTAGTGACGGTAAGCTTATGCTCGCCTTTAACTAGCTGCCTGGCAGGAACTTTAAACTCTTCGTCAAAATTTTACAGTTCTCCAATACGAAGTAAACCTGTAATCATGAAACACGCGCCGTCATGCCTATTCAACAAAACTTGTCTCTTTTGTTCGTGCACGGTGTGTGTATATGCGTTACGGTCGACTTCAGTAGGGTTACTCTCGAAACTCGATTTATGCAATACTGGAAATTAGAATCTAATATGTCTTTTTAGGTACTCTTGAACATAATGCTGAAGAAAAATTGAAATTTCGTTATTTATAAACAATAAATTATTTAATGGGATTCGTTGAATTCTTTTAAAACTAAATGTTAATAAGCCCCAAGAACCATGTTCAAGAGTACCTAAAGTGACAAAACCGACTCCGATTTCCAATTTGCATGAAATCGAGATTCAAGAGTAACCCTACAGGCCTTGTGAAGTCATGACAGTAGGGTAATATTCAAGTGAAATTATAAGAAACCATATAATTTTTAAGAGATCTTGAAAATTTAATCATCCACAATCATGGCAAATTTGTAGTTTACTCTTTTTCTCTTTTAGTTTTGATTTTTTTAATAAAAAGAATTAAATGTTATCTTTACATAAATTACATTCACTATAGTATATATATAGTGTCAGCTTTACATATATGTATAGCTGACATACGTGACATATATACATATATGTTTGCTTATCAAAACCCATAGAATTTCAAACAACACCAACACACTTGCAAACGTGTGGATCTTAAATAAAAGTTTTGGCGGGATCAAGCGAAAAGATAAAAGCAGTTTTTTTTTCAATAAATTAAATATAGTCAATTTTGGTGGCATTTTGTAAAATTTTGTTCACATGAGGTTATAAATGAAGTATTTATGAAGAAATTAGTAGGTATGTCATTTTTTTAAGTTAATTCTCTGGGGTCGGCTAAGACCTTTAGGCCATGCTGTCATGTCTTCCGTATTAATAAATTATTCCTAACATAGTCATAAGTTGCTGTACAAAGTCATGATAAATCTTGAATAAAGCGTTGCCTCGTTACTCAAGCTCATTTTGTAAGATTTAGGGGCAACGAGGAAATACACGATACTCTAACTTCTTCAATTTCATCTGTACACTTAAACTCAACAAAATTGAACTAATTACTACCTAAATTAACCAATTTTACACATAATTAATCCGAAGTTCAATAATGCCCATAAAAACTATGATCATCTTCTTTTATTATCCCCAAAACTCCGTCGTTTATTTTCTACCGCAAAATCTCGCTCGAAGTAGTGTAGGCACATAATTAGTAGTAGTAGGTAGTAGGTACTTACATAGCTTAGGGTATCACTACTTTATCCAGGACCTAAGACCTAACTTTATACGGATACGAGCGTACCTTATTTTAAATGATGATGTTGATCATCTTGATGCGTGGTTGGATCTACATCTGTGCGATTCCGAAGACATTTCTTACCCCGCACAACATCTTTGTGGAATCAGTTACCGAGGGCGGTATTCCCAAACGACTTAGGATCCTTCAAGAAAAGAGCGTACTCATTCCTTAAAGAACGTCACTGCATCTGTGATACTCCTGGTGTTGCGGATGTCCGAGGACGGCGGTGATCACTTTCCATCAGGCGACCCACTTGCTCGTTTGCCTTTTCTTGTATAAAAAATGTCCTATAAACTAAAGACAATAATGCTGCAAGCCTAAATCTACTAACTACAGGCCATCACGTGGTTCGCCGTGAAGCACGCGTGACTAAAAGTGACACGACGTCACGTCGCACGGCAATCGCCGGCCTTCACCTTGGGGACTGCACGCGCCTCCATTACCTGATTAATGGCTTTTGTCACGCGCCTGTTTTCGCGTTGCTGACAATACATATTTATTGCAGTGTTTAAATTTTAGAGATACTAGACAAATATATTAGATTTATTTTTTTACCTGGCTACTATTTGTTATTTCGTCACAAAAAATCAGTTTTCGTCTACGAATAAAAACATACGAGTATAAGGTCCTTCCAATATAGCTGTTCGAATTTTTAGGTACCGTTTAATACAGCTAATAAAAGATAGTAGTGGTCGCCCATTGGTCGAAATTCGAGCATAATAAATTTTAATATCTTGTTGATTAGATCGCCATCTTCATTTCCTTTATCGTTATCATATCAATATTTGTTTGTGCGTGTGTGTCAAATGTATGGTATTGTGGGTAATGTTTTATTTATTGATTTAATGTACTTTATAAGCATTATCATTGAAAAATGTTAGCGTTCTGCACTTCTCCTACACATAAACTCTAATAAAGTGTGCCTAATTTTATGCACCTGCGTCCGCGCAATTTTCGTAAAAAGGGGTCTAACGTTTTTGCTTTACGTATCAATATATAGATTAATACAAAACAATTAAGCACAGTATAACTGCAAAAACCGACTCCAACTATTTCATTAGGCACCACATCGTGATTTGATAATTATTTTTTTGGAAGATAGCAAATGGTTCCTAAATGGTCACACATAAATTTTATCAACATTATAATAATTGCAAGTTTTAAGTTACATTTAAAAATGCATGTATGTTTCACTTGTCTTGAGAATAATATAATTTGAGTTATACTTATCTAATCACTATCACTACATAGTATAAAACAAATTCGCTTTCTCTGTCCCTATGTCCATTTGTATGCTTAAATCTTTAAAACTACGCAACGGATTTTAATCTGGTTTTTATAATAGATAAAGTGATTGAAGAGGAAGGTTTATATGTACATTTCATAACCGTGCGAAGCCGAAGCGGGCCGATAGTAGTGCATAAATAAGTAAAAACTGTATGCACTGTTAAATAAAACTCAAAAACCACTAGTCGGCATGATAAAACTAATATGGGACTATGTCAAAATCACGATCTATCTTTCAAAATAAGAACCATCAAAATCGGTTGGCTATTGGCCAAGTAATTGCGTAACAAACACACACAAAAAAACATCTAGACGAATTGAAAACCCCCTGTTTTCAGGGAGTCGTTCAAAATCGTGACTTTTCATATTATGTTACGTTTTCTAATTTCTATAACTTTATATTTTTTTTCCATTTTATTTCATTAAATCATTGAATTATTAAGCTAAAATGTACTACCCACTTTCAAAGAGTATAATATAAATACTACGTAATAAGAGGCGGGACTTCCATAGATACATAGCAAACCCGAATTTGTATAAAGTTTACTTGAAAAAGTATAAAAAAAAAAGAAAAGTATAACCCGTATAATTTGAAAGTAAGTCTAAAGGCATTCAGATATAAGACAACTAGTGATATATTATTTGGGCGAATAAAAAACATAGCAAACTTATTTTTTTTATTTTTTGATATGAACGTTGCGCTAAACTGCCTACTTCAATGTACGGATCGGGTGTTTTTTAAATATATTTTTTTTTCGTTTTTTTTTTCATTCAATTTGGAATAAGTCAAAAGAGAAAGCATATAATGATATTTTCAATATCATGACAAATATTTTACTGGCTTATTAATAAGTTTTTTCGTTCACAAGAGTCTAGAAGAATATGGCTTACAATTACCACCTTTGGTGTCTCTAGGCCACGTGAATTTCTTACCGTCAGGAAATCCCTCTGCTTGTTTGCCTTCCAATATCATAAAAAAATTTGGCTTATATTTCTGCGGCCAGAAGAATATGGCCTAGGTATATTTTTCTCTATGCTTAGGTCGTAAAATGCGTACATTGTTTCCTAATAAACATATCCTAAAAAAAGGACTGTAATAAAGACATATAATATGTAAATTTAAACCATGGGGTACTTATGTCTTTGTTTATAAATAAGAGTAATAATGGGCCCGGGATCAACACGGGGTAGGACGAACGTTCCCCACATCACCAACGGTTCGATCAAAGAAAGAAACCGTATTATGTTGCATAAAATACGAAGACGATGTCTATAAATAAAAACGAATGACTTGAATAATGTGTGTACATTTTTTGTTGCAGAGTAATAAGCCGATAATGGAAAAACGTCGGCGAGCGCGCATAAACAATTGTCTAAATGAGCTCAAGGCGCTTATTCTGGACGCCATGAAAAAGGACGTAAGTTAAGATTTATGTAATTTTAACATTAATTGTCAATAAAGTAAAAACACGCTATGATGGCCGTTTTGACGTTTGTCAAACCTAAGTACTTTAACATTTCTATTTTTTTATTAAAACTTTTTAATGAGATATTACTTGCCATACCAGTAAAAAACAAAGAAAACTTATACATTCGACTCGCATTTTCTTTTTTTTAAAGTGACCTCTAATCACTATAGCAGCGTGCCGCTACTATTATCTGTGAGTTACTCTTAATTTTGCATTACAGTATAAACACACTATGACGGCCGATTTGACGTTTGTCAAATCTAAGCACTTATAAATTTATATTACTTTAATAAAACTTTTTAATGAGCTATACCATACATGCCAAAAATTAAAGCCGCCTAGAGACACCAAAGGTGGTAATTGTGCGTTGCCAACCTGAGGCCGGGAATTTAGGCTTTGAGCAAAAGTAAGTTAACCTGCTACCTTACCCTCCAAACCGAAACACGTCATGACGTCATGGCGGCAGGAATTGGTAAGGCGGTGGTACCAATCCGGGTGAGTCTTGAAAACTCTGCCACCAAGTCAGATGTCACGGTGTTAGTAACGTTAAGTCTATGTTCGCCTTTTACGAGCTGCCTGGCAGGAAAGCACATGGTCTATTCTGCA
>NJDC01004587.1:41240-51665 GCA_002245475.1 Calephelis virginiensis
GCTAATAATATGTTACCGCAGTTGTATAAGCCAGTTTTGCCAGTTACCAATATTATCAAACTAAAATTTAAAGAAACATGATTAAATATTAAAGATATCTTATGAATATTTACATTTTTAACTACACAAGAAGAAAAAAATATACAACAATGACAAAATAAGTATAATCTATAAGTACTTAAAAAAATGGCGTCGATTCTGCTGCGCATCTTTTACCTTTTAATTATTGGTAACTAAAACAAAAAAAAGTAATGTCAATTAACTCCCAACATTACTAGAGTTTTGGCGCCATCGTGAATGAAGATGGTCGTAATTTTTTCACAATTATTGAATTTAGTGTAAAATATGAGTAAAATTGGTTAATTTCGGTGGGAATTAGTTTAATTTTGTTCAGTGAAAGTGCACAAAGGAAATAATCATGAAGAAATTAGGGTATCGTGAATTTCCTCGCTGCCGCCAAATCTCATTAACGAGCTTGTGTAACGAATCCACCGCTTTACTCAAGACCCAGACATGACTTTGTAAATAGTGACTAATGATAAATAAAGAATTAATACGGAAGACATGAATAGAAAATATATAACAAGAAAAAGATTTATTAATACGAATGACGTGGCTGTATGGACGCAGATCCTTTGCCTTTCTCCGACTGGGATAAAATTAAAAAACTAAAAAAAAAACAACCAACATTACTAGTTTGAGCGGTCACTAATATGACTTTCATTTGATTGTCTTTAGTTTTCATGTAATTTTAAAATAGTAATAAATTAAAATATAAGCATCGTTGTTTTTGCGTTGTAAAAAAAACTAATTTTATCTGCGACGCCGTATCGCTTTTGGAATAATATGTAATATCATTTTTAGAGATGAAATTATTATATTATTTTGTTATAGAGATATCAAACTCATGTGAAAACAATTAAGACAATATAACCTAATCGTCTATGACAGTAATTATCAGACACGGTAACAATATGAAACTTAGTGTCGCACTCAGAGTCGTCAGTTATCGTTTAATATGGCACTAAGTTGACATTCCCCATACAAAATTGTGACTTAATAATAGATTTAATTGTAATTGACGTCTCTGAGTGCGATCGTTACATAGATTATTTTTTATTGTTTGTAAATTGTAAATAAAGTGAGATTAATTTTAGACTATTATATTAAGTTGATGTACCTAAAAGACATATGCCATTAATTGAATAATAAAATTCTATTCAATATAAACATATACTTTTCTTTTCCCTTACCAAATATTCGAGGTTTGTCAAAAATGCCTATTAAAAAAAACACTAAAACCGTGACATTTGACTAGGTGGTAGAGTTCCGCAGCGACTTGCCCGGATTGATACCACCGCCTTACCTATTCCTGCAGACATATCTTTAGTGCTTGCCGTTGACGTGTTCCAGTTCGAAATATAAGGTAGCCGGTAACTTATTTTTGCTCGAGGTACAACACCCCGGTTTCAGGTTGGCAACGCATCGTTACCACATTTGGTGTCTAGGCAACGTGAATTTCTTACTATCAGGAAATACATCTGCTTGTTTGCCTTTCAAAGTCATATAAAAACATTCAGTAAGTATTCCAGCCAGGTCCAATGACCGACGAATAATATAAAGACTGCTCTTTAGATACGTAAAAACGTATCCTACTAATCTTAGTTATAAATGCGAAAGTTTGTAGGTTTATATGTTTGTTACTCCGTCCTGCAAAAACTGTTGAATCGATTTTCATGAAATTGGCACACACATAGAGGGTAACTTGGATTAACACATAGGATAGTTTTTATCCCGAAAAAGTGTTCCTGTGGTACCGCGGGCTGATGCCCTCCATCATGAGGATGGATAGATGTACGTTACTCTTTTACGTATAAACAACTGAATTGATTTAGACAAAATGGATGATGAAAACTTTCAAACATTTTGTACAATTATATAAAATCTTTGCGGCCCTCAGACAAAAGCGCGTCTAGTCTTATATTTAAAAAAATAATCCTTGGTTTCCTTGGTCGTGATTTTGCTAATATTTTTCCGTTGTATTAGTAATTGTCAGAAGTTCATTAAAAATTAATATACTCGTAATTTAAATAAAATTAATTTCCCCGTAGTTTGATTCTGGTGCAGGTCCTTAGAGTAGAATAGACTATCTCTGAAAGATAGCTCATAAAAAGCAAGCACTAGTTAAAATATAAATCAGTACCAACAAGTAGGGATGAAACGATTTCACTGGGGTGTCGATATATACTCGATACTGATATCAGTCGTCAACTATCGATCACAAAGTATCGATACTTTCTAGTGTCGTATTGTCAACTACCAAGGCTGCAAACTTCACAAAACTAAGCCTAGGATGCGTTCAGAAACTTCAATTGACGATAAACGTTTTTTATCAATGTTGAAAGATAAACATCTATTATTTTAATTTCCATAAATCATAAAATTTAACCAATACCTACTCGATACTTCATTTCAAAGTATCGATACTAAAATGTACTTGCTACCGAAGAAAAGTATCGAGTACCTACTTGGATTTACTCGTATTGTTTCACCCCTATCAACATGACCACAGTGGAGATGATAGAGCTATGCAGCAACTTGCCCGGGTGGGAGTCCATCACCTTTCCTATTTCTGCTGGCATAATAAGTTTGTCTTGTTTCCGACTGGCGGGATGGGTAGCCTGTAGACTTGCACAATAGGCCATCCATACCGGCCTCAGGATAACATCTATGGTGTCTATAGGCCACGGTTATCTCTTAACATTAACCTATTGATATCACTGGCACGATGTACAGTAGCTTTAATGTCGTTGCTTAAATACAGGGTAGCATTTAAAGGACCAGCCAAATTTTGAGAGGGACTTGAAAATCGATAATACTTTCCATTGACGAAGTAATAAAAAAAAACAAATTATAATCTTTATCCCATGCAAAATACAAAATGCATGGTTATAACGTAAACGCCGATCGCAATCGCATGCGCAGGCTTGTGACGTTTTGACTCGTACTAGGTACAGTGTAGCGTGACAACAAGTGAAGTATTAACGCGGGTTATTTGAAATAATGTTTAGAAAATTAAATATTACAATTTGGCAATTTTATTTAAAATGCACTATCATTTTAGCCTTCACTCCCTTATATTAAAATTTTGCCGGTCTTTGGAAAGTAACCCTGTATAAGAATAATTATTGGCTGTGGTTTCACCTATAAGTTAAATTTATATGGATATTTCTATGGTCCCTTATTGAAGGGGACCTTCTTCAATGTAGCGGAACAACAACTTACCCAAAAGATTTTCCCATGACAAATTATGTTGCTATAGATCCAAACATAGAGGCATAATTATATATTTTTTTATTTGATAAGGCGTCATATTTTACTATTTTCAGGTTTGTGTTGTTTATAACTTGTTACAATAAACTTCAATTCACAAAGTGGAGAAAAGTGGTAACCTTGATTTTGCTCTTTGTTTGTCAAGGTTTTATTATGTTATACTTTTATTATGTTTTAAGCTATGAGATAGGAAACCAGTAGGTAACTCTCCTGATGGCAAGAGACAACCGTATCGAAAGAGATATGGACATCGTAAAACATGACATCATCATTGCGACAGGAATAGGTGTGGCATTAAAAATGTTTCAAATTTTAGTAACAAACATTTGTATAATTTAAACTCTATAAAACTACTCACAACTAACTCTAATTTCGATTTCATGTCTAAGCAAGCAATAAATACGTATTATTTACCATTTACAATAAAATTTATGTGACCACCTTTGATATAACATATTCTAGCTAATAAAAAATTGCTATCAAAATCGAACAACTTAGTAGAAAATTGATGTGGTCAGATTTAAAAACACGTACGAGTAAAATCGTAGTTTTTTTGTTGGATGTAATGTATATTTTAAATTAAACCTTTGCTGTGTTGTACCTTGTTCTATCCAACAAAAAAAGAATCATCAAAATCAGATCACTCTATAGAAAGTTAGAGAGTTTGTAGCCCCATCGAGAGAAAATATGGTCGAGGTTTTTTCATAATTATTGAATTTCGTGTTTATATCGATTGTAATTAGTCAATTTTGGTGGCATTTTGTACAATTTTGTTCAGTGAAAGTGCACAAATGAAATAATCATGAAGAAATTAGCGTATCGTGTATTTCCTCGTTTCCGCCAATTCTCACTAGATGAGCTTGAGTAATGAGGCCACCGCTTTACTCAAGACCCTGACATGACTTACTGAAGACTTACGACTTATGACTAATTATAATTTTGGTAAATTTGATGCAAATTTATGCAAATTTCTACTTGACTAATGGCAAAACGCTAACGTGAATACCATAACCTAAAGAAAGAAAGAAAGAAAATTAGGCGCGATCTAACTTAAAAAAAGTACATGTCAAATCGATTCCCTCCGTTTTTTTTTGACAGACGTATCTTAGCTAGACAATTTACGTTTTTGTATAAATAAATCATAACTTTTATAACAGAATGTCTCTTAATGACTTGGTGCTGAATAGTTTGATCCGTTTTTGCCTCCTCCTAATTCAAAATGTAATCAACTAAGGCAAATACCTACGCATCCACGTTGTCGGCCATGTTACAACAATATAGTTACAGTAATTAATAATGATAGGCCGTAGGTGAACAACCTCCTAATTGCGTTTTTATTAGCTAAATATGACAACAATCGTTTGTTATCATTATGTTAATTTAATTATGTATTCCACTTTTCATTAAAATGATTAATTAAAACAAAATTAGTTTTTATATTTTGGGAAGGTTATTTTAATAGCCAGTTTAGGTTTGGATAACAGCGGGTTTACTATTGAATATCGATTTCATGCAAATTAGAATTTGGGAACGGATAAGTCATTTTAGGTACGAACACAGTACTAGCGGATTATTAATATTCAGTTTTTAAAAATTAAAAAATTCGAGAAAACAATTTATTCTTTATTATTAACTGACATATCCGATTGAATTTCATTTTGAATGAAATTGAAAACAAGATGAATGAATGAATGAATGAATGAATTTAAAAGTGACTGTATGATTTTTACATAATTACTAATTATTAATTATTCTTTGATATTAAAAAGTAGCTAACTTTATCTTAAAAATATCGTAAAAATATTTGAAAGTAAAGATACAAAAAAGCTGAGGAATAACATTATAAAAAAATCTGATTTCTGTGAAATACAATATTAACTATACTATTTAATGTTCTCAATTGTTTTTTTTTAATTTTATCCCAGTCGGGGAAAGGCAAAAGATCTGAGTCCATACAGCCACGTCTTCCGTATTAATAAATCTTTTTCTTGTTGTATATTTTCAATTCATGTCTTCCGTATTCATTCTTTATTTCAGTCATTGGTCACTAATTTACAAAGTCATGTCTGGTCTTGAGTAAAACGGTGGTTTCATTACACAAGCTCGTCTATGAGATTTGGCGGCAGCGAGGAAATTGACGTTACACTAATTTCTTTATGATTATTTCATTTGTGCACTTTCACTGAACAAAACTAAACTAATTCCCACCTAAATTAACCAATTTTACTCATTTTTTACACTAAATTCAATCATTGTGAAAAAAATACGACCATCTTCATTCACGATGGCGTCAAAACCTTAATGTTCTCAAATGAATTATTAGGAAACTTATCTTAATTATTTTAAACAAAACTTGAACATTTTCTAAAAAGTTGAATTCCGCTTTTCTTTTGGCCCACCAAAAATAAAGATTAATTAAGAAAAACTATGAAACAGAAGTAGAAAGCGTAGATATGTAGTTAAGATTTAGTTTATTTATCCACACAATTTGACACAATAATAAAGAGAAATAATTCGCAGGAATTCGAAACCTAAATGCTACAACATGCTTGGTAATATAAATATATAAATAAAATAAGTTTATAGCATTTTACTATCTAATAAAACTTTTGGGGTTATTATTACATCTCAATTCTTAAAACATCTCAGCTGGTAAAATGTATACTAGTCAATGGTAATCTACTTAGCACAAACTAAAAGTATTTAGATGTATGCTTTATTTTTCAGTAAAACAAAAAAAGAAATAGATAATTGTTTGACATTTGAGACGAAAAGTTTAACGTTTGAGACGTTCTTTCGGAGAATAGATTTGACATCTGTGACAATATCGTGTACAAACTAATCTTACAGTACTTAAAGCTTTATCTCTTTATTTTTTCCCCGTGTTGGTCCGGGCTCCTTTGTAGAATAGACCATCTGCCTTCCTTGCCAGGCAGCTCGTTAAAGGCAAGCATAGGCTCACCGTTACTAACACCGTGCCATCTGACTAGGTGGTAGAGTTTAGCAGCGACTCGCCCGGATTGGTACCACCGCCTTACATATTCCTGCCGCCATAACGTCATGACGTGTTCCGGTTCGGAGGGTAAGGTAGACATACTTTTGCTCGAGGCCTAACATCCCGGCCTCAGGTTGGCAACGCACCATTACCACCTTTGGTGTCTCTAGGCGACGTGAATTTTTCAACATCAGGAAATCTGTCTGCTTGTTTGCTTTCCAATATCATAAAAAAAATGCTGTCGTTATTAGAATACAGCGATAACTTAAAATTAGTTTGGTAAGTGCAATGCAGAATTAATACCAAAATCTTTATGAAAATAAATATGCGATGCCCAAGCAGTTCCAGCAAATTGCTGCTTTAACGCCATAACTTCTTAGTTGCCGGCTATAAACAGTACAAACAAATTGTAATTAATCCTTTATTGATGAATACTTTGCGCCAATAATCATCGTTGTTAAGAAGTAAGTAGACTACGGCAGAAATGGAATGTCGACTTAGCGCCAGTAGCCATCGTTGTTAAGATATCAATCCAATTTTAAAAGGCTTAACACATTATGTGATTTTAAGCACAGTCTAACTTAATACTTAGTCTTGACTAAATTTTGCATAGTGTAGTAAGAGTAAGCAAGGTAGTCTGCCTTAGTTAGACTTGGTCTTAGTAAGACCGGTATTAATATGGCATAATGTAATATTTTATTAGTATCTTCACGCCCATATCCCCGAAGAGGTAGGCAGAGGTACAACCAAGGCACCCACGACTAGCCGAAGACACTAAGTCCCACAATGTGATAGGTGGCAAGCCTATCGCCAACCGGGCACATTTCCAATCCCGACCAAAATTTTTTTTATTAGAAAATTGGAAAAATCCAATTTTCTTTGGAAAGAAAATTGGAAAAATTGGAAAAATCCAATTTTCTTTGTGCTGGCCGACCCGGGATTCGAACCCGGGACTTCATGCAGTCAAGTCCAACACCCGGACCGCTAGACCACAGAGGCGATTAGTGATTTATTAGTGTACTATTATTGTCAGTTAATGTCGTTAACCCCGTTCAGAACTAGCCAATATATGGCAGTCACAAATGAAACTACTTGCAATAATCAACTTCTGGCCTTTTATCAATCATAATTATTTCCAACGTAAATCTAGTAATTGATAAAGCCGACGTTGTTAAGTTTTTAATCGTCATTTTTTAAATTTTAAGTTTTTTATTTGGCCACGTTTGGGGTTAAAAATACTAGATCATTCCTGACAAAAAATCCTGTTGCTCCGCATCCCCTGTGCAGAATAGAATATCTACCCTGGCGGGTAGCTTGCAAGAGGCGAGCGTAGGTAAAATAGGTCATCACCAAAAAGACTACTGATGGTGGAGTGCTCTGCAGCAACTCGCCCGGGTAGGACTCCACCGCCTTACCTATTTCCTACATCTTAAATGACTCGGTCATGTTCCAGTCTAGAGGGTAGGGTAGCCGGTATGCATACACAAGTGATATTACATCCCGCCCACAGGACAGCGACGCGCCTATAACGTCTAAGGTATTTACAGGCCACGGTATCAGAATCGGAATAAGAAAAAGCTTTATTCATATAAATCATACAAGTGGTTGTGCGCGTCGACATTTTTTATAAACTACCACTGAGTCAGAATCGCGGCCACACACTGAGAAGATCCGGCGAAAGAAACTCAGCGGGCTTGTTTTTTTTGAATACTAATAGTAACATTATAAACTAGATAAAAAAATTACAATCTAATTTTAACTTAAATAAAAAGTATGACAAATTACATTACAAATTGCGAACAATGCAATAACGTGGCTATGTAATAAGTCATTTATACATATCAGAAATAAAAATAGTCCAAGAATAGAGCCTTGCGGTACGCCCTTCGTAACAATAGAACTTAAAGAGGTTTTAGCATTCAATATAATCCTCTGAACTCTACTATTTAAGTATAAAATCAAAATATCAAGAGCTTCGTTCTTAATTCCGGTTAACGGTTGTCTTTTACCATCAGGAGACTCTTGTGCCTGTTCGTTGCTTCGGTTCGCTCTCGCATATAAAAAAAAGATATGTCTACTGGACTATGATAGACAGATAAAGGCTACTTTATATCCGATTCCTCATTGTAGAGCGGAATAACTTCACAGCTTTAAATTTTTTTATGATATTGGAAGTCAAACAAGCAGACGGTTTTCCTGATGGTAAAACATTCACACCGCCTAGAGACACCATAGGTGGTAATGATGCGTTGCCATCCTTAGGCCGGGATGTTAGAGAGCAGAAGAAAGTTTACCGGCTACCTTACCCTCCGAACTGGAACACGTCAACGGTAAACGCTATAACCAAAGAGTATAGTATAAATACTACGTAATAAGAGGAGGGACTTCCATAGGTACATAGCAAACCAGAATTTGTATAAAGTTTACTTAAAAAGGTATAACCCGTATAATTTGAAAGTAAGTCTAAGGGCATTCAGATATAAGGCAACTAGTGACATATGATTTAGGCGAATAAAAAACATAGCAAACATTTTTTTTTTGACATGAAAGTTGCACTAAACTGGCTATAACGTTATAGCAGCGCGACGGTGGTATCAATCCGAACCAATCGCTGCGAAACTCTACCACTTATTACAAAATGTGTTTGTTAGTTTGGGATTGGCGTTAAAACAACTAGGCCATTGCTGATGAAATTAAGTTATGACCATTACGGCCGAAGTCAGAGACGTCAATTATTAAATCAGTCATTAAGTCGACATGTTCTGTACAAAATGGTGACTTAATGATAGATTTAATTGTGATTTAAGTCTCTGAGTGAGTGCGTTAGACAGTTAAAGGCTACTTTATATCCAAATCCTCATTGAAGAGCGAAATAACTTCACAGCTTTAAATCGTGAACATCTAAAATTTCATAAATCTCAGTAGAAGTCAAGGTATCATTTTATTAAAATAATTGCGCGACACACAATCGTTCCAGCAAATTGCTGCTTCAACGCCATAACTTCGCAACGGCCGACAATTAGTGTCCAAACAGTGCAAACAAATCGGTGTAATCAAGCCTTTATCGATGACCACTTGGCTCAAGAAACCATCATTGTTAAGGTGCATTTACACTGCGACAGAAATTGCAAAACAAATGTTCATTATCATCATCATCATCCATATCTTTACTATTTTTACAGATTTAGTTTAGTTTAGTGTGCCGACTCTGTGGTCTAGCGTTGAGGCGTCGGACTTGACTTCTTGAGGTCCCGGGTTCGACCCTGGGTTGGGCAACAAAAAAAGTTAGAAATTGTGTATTAATTTCTAATAAAAATAACGTTGCCAGGGATTGGATATGTTTGCGATTGGCGATAGGCTTGCCACCTATCACATTGTGGGACTTAGTGTCTTTGGCTAGTCGTGGGTGCACTGGTTGGGACTCTGGCTACCATCTTCGGGATATGAGCGTGAATTCACATTTTTAGTTTAGTTAGCGTACACGCCTAACTACAAATATTCCCATTTGATTACCAGTGGGTGCAGGCATTTGTGTGATGAGCCTATGCTATGTCTATGTATGTATATGTAGCCTACGTCTATGACGTCTGTCGTCTGTATTTAGTAAATACTATTTATCGACCGGGGTGTTTATTACAATTATGCTTATATCTATTTAAGTTTTTTTTATGTATTAGTATCGTTGACTGACACCCTTAAAACGAGCATCTTTGCTTACTTTGGGACTGAGCAATTTTTGTGGATTGTCCAGAAAAGTTTTTTTTAATGCAAATCGTTGACACTAATTACTGTATTGTCATAAAAGTTTCACAATTTTAATAAGCTGTCATCTGTGTACTTTTTTTTTACTGTGTTTTATTGTTTTTTTGAGCAATCGTTAAATGCTCTTCGTCGTGTTCCGTGATAAAGGGTAGAATAAATTTAGACACTGGTCTGAGATCCCATAAGATCATAAAAGATTGGTGCAGCAGGAATATCTCTGTGCAATGCAACTATCAGCTCAGTACCTAAAAAGGAAAAAGTGTATGCTCCTCTGATTTAGTAATTTGGAAAGGATAACGGATGAAATGAAAAAAAAATTATAAAGCAACTATGTA
>NJDC01004587.1:69418-82338 GCA_002245475.1 Calephelis virginiensis
AACTTATTTTTTTTATTTTTTTACATGAAAATTGCGCTAAACTGAATACTCTTATTATATTCTAAATAGTAATGATTCATAACAACAAAGCGTTATTGATTTATTTTTATATTTTCCTCCACCTGATTTGAAACAAGTTTTTTATCCATAAATTATTTGAAGAATTTATTATATTGATTTACATAATTAACTTATTAGAATAAGTATTTTTAGATGTGATGAGAACATTTGATAAAGGTGTGTGTTATAATAAAAATTATGACAAGTTTTTTATTATAATTTATGCGATTCAAAATATTTAACTTATGATTTTTTTGTTCATTATAAAATATTGTAACCTTTGTGGTATAGCGGTCTGCTGTTGGCGCGGTCTGGTGTTGGCGCGGTCTGGTGTTGGCGCGGTCTAGTGTTAGCGTTGACTAAACAAGGTCCCGGGTTTAATTTCCAGGGCAGTAGGGTTACTCTTGAATCTCGATGTCATGCGAATTAAAAATTGGAATCGTATGTCATTGTAGGTACTTTTAAACACAGTACTAGCGGATAATAAAATCTAGATATAAACAAATTCAACGAATCCGATAAAGTAATTTACTGTTTTTTTATGATATTGGAAGACAAACAAGTAAACGGATTTCTGGTAAGACAATCATACCGCCTAGAGACACCAAAGGGGGTAATGATGCGTTGCCAACCTGAGGCCGGGATGTTAGGCCTCGAGCAAAAGTACGTTTACCGGCTACCTTACCCTCCAAATCGGAACACGTCATGACGTTGTAGCGGCAGGAATAGGTAAGGCGGTCGTACCAATCCGTGTGAGTCGCTGCGAAACTCTACCACCTAGCCAGATGTCACTGTGTTGGTGATGGTAAGCCTATGCTCACCTTTTACGAGCTGCCTGGCATGAAGGCAGATGGTCTATTCATGCAAAGGAGCTCGGACTAGCACGGTTATTGTTTACTATTTTTGTTAACTAAATGTTTATAATTATCCAGTATTGTGTTCAAAGTACCTAAACTGACATACTCGATTCCAATTTCCAATTTTGCATGGATCGAGGTTCAAGAGTAATCCTACAGGCAACACCAACTTTTTTTTAAAAAACAATGTTGCCCGAGATTGGATGAGAGCCTAGTTTGCTGATAAGTTTGCCACCTTTCACGCTATGGGACTAAGCACTTTGAGATATCGCGAGTACCCTGGTTATACCTCTGCCTATTTCTTTGTAGATATGAGGGTAAAGGTACTTACTTTTAAACCAAAAGGCATAAAGGAGGTTATATGTTTGACGTGTTTGTGGTATCAACTTTTGAACGGAATACCCCTCGGTTTTGTAAGTTCGACGTGTCTGTGTGTGGCTGTGGCATTGCAGATTGCAATTGCCTACTAATTATTAGAAAGAAAGTGCCAGGAAGCAAAATCTATCGGTAAACACGCAATCTAGCGTGTAACGTACATACACAAATAAACGTACATATATAAAATATTTATAATTTAAAGTATCTTCAGGCCCGTATCCCCGTAGATGTAGGTAGAGGTAAAACCAGGGCACCCACGAATAGCCGAAGACACTTCACGCACAATGTGATAGGTTGCAAAATGACAAACCGGGCAATTATCCAATGCTGGTCAAAATTGTTTTTATTAGAAAACTAGCTGACCCGACAGAAGTTGTAGTTTTTTTAAATGTGATTTTAGTAAAAAAAATTGGGATGGGTCACCCTTGTCACTTAGGGGTATAAAAATAGATGTTACCCGATTCTCAGACCTACTCAATATACTCACAAAATTTCACGAAAATCAGTCAAGCCGTTTCGGAGGAGTTCAATCACGCACACCGTGACATGTGAATTTTATATAATAGACTAGCTGATCCGGCAAACGTTGATTTGCCATATAACTAATTAAATGACGATTGATCAGTTATCGACCCGGGATAAAAAAATATTAAATTACTAAAATGACTATTAAAAAATATGGGTTGTTGATAAAGGGTGAAAATTTAGGGTTGTATGTACTTTTATATGCTGTATTATAAAAAAAATAAAACAAAAAAATTTGTCTGAAAATTACAAAAAAAAATTTGGTGGTGGACTATCCTTAACATTTAGGGGGATGAAAAATAGATGTTGGCCGATTCTCGGACCTACTCAATATGCTTTCAAAATTTTGTGAGAATTGTGTGGAACACACACACACACAAAATCCACACAAGTGGAATAAAGTTATCTAGAAAAATTTAACAGGAAAATGTTGGTTTTTATACAGTATTTTACCTCTTTTTTTATTCAGTTGATATAAAAACATACCCATAAATATGTATATTTACTTGAAACTTCACCTCTTTTGTCTTTAACATTGCTAAAGTTACGAAGCATGTCAATTACCAAGACGCTTATTACCATAAACGCTATTAACGATGTGTCTCTTTATTTAAAAAAAGTAGCTAAGCGCGAGTCGGTCTCACCCACAGAGGTTCCCATAAGCATTTATAAATTGAAGAAAAGTAATAAGTTAAATTGTAAATAGTAAGTTTAAAATTTACAATCTCGCAAGATAATTATATAAACTAACAGTGTTTATAATCTCACGGTAATAAACAGGTAATTATATTGACAGTAGCTTGGCTAGGCTTTACTAGGTGGTAGAGTTTGAAGTTTCACAGCGACTCATCCGGATTGTTACCACCGACTTACCTAATTCCTGCCGCAATAACGTCAGTGCTTGCCGTTGACGTTTTCCAGTTCGAGAGATAAGGTAGCTGGTAACTTTACTTTTGCCCGAGGCCTAAAAGCTCGGCCTAAGGTTGGCATAGCACCATTACCACCTTTTTGTCGCTATGCGACGTGAATTTCTTTTCATCAGGAAATCCGTCTGCTTGTTTGCCTTCCAATAACATAAAATATAAAATAAAATAAAAATAAAAATTACTGGTAAGAACATTGCATTTGCGACTTTGGAGTAATAAATGTGGAGGAAAATAGGCAGATCTGTGAGAATGATGACAGTTGGCACTCAACATCTGTGATTTTTATACAAAAGAATTGGTATGAAAATATGCATGTATGCATTAAAAAATGTTATTTAAGTGCCTCAAAAACTTTATCACATTGACAGTATTTATTTAGATTTATAACACATTCTTTTGATTTTTTTTAATCTCTTAATCAGTTTTATTTTAAGCAATTGAAAAAACGCTTTAGAAATCTCAATGTAATTTTTTAAGACTTGAGGGTATTTTTGTTTTAGCATTTGTCCTGTGCTTAGGTTACAATTTAGGCCAATTTGCCTGTCTAGGGCAATTTTTTTTTAAATTTGGAGACGTTCAAATATTTATTTGGAGATATTCTTTTTATGATATTGGAAGGCAAACAAGCAGACGAATTTCCTGATGTTAAGAAATTCACGCCGCCTAGAGACACCAAAGGTGGTAAAGGTGCATTGCCAACCTGAAGCCGGGATGTTAGGCCTCGAGCAAAAGTAAGGTTACCGGCTACCTTACCCCCTCCGAACCGGAACACGTCATGCCGTTATGGCGGCAGGAATAGGTAAGGCGGTGGTACCAATCCGGGCGAATCGCTGCTAAACTCTACCACCTAGTCAGATGTCACGGTGTTAGTGACGGTGAGCCTATGCTTGCCTTTTACGAGCTGCCTGGCAAGAAAGGCAGATGGTCTATTCTGCAAAGGAGCCCGGAACAACACGGGGAAGAAGATACCCCTCACGTATATTGGTATGGTGTTAGAGCTAGTATTATATAGACTCGCCACAAGTGCCTCTTGCAGGTTAACGTGAAATATTTATATTAAATTTTTTTGGATTTTGATTTTATCATTTTCCTGGGAAAGTGTATAATTTATATTTATAGTATAAATTTGATATTCATACATGGAATATAGCGACCATGTTTTTTTGAGAAAAATAAAGCAGTTGTTAAGAACTTAAATATACTTGCCGCTTTTTTGCTATTTGTCTGCAGAACCCTAACAAGCAAGGACAGTTCTACCTCCCACAGTGCTCTGTGGTTTGAGACGCACGTGCTGATGATTTGGCATCGGGTCTGCAAAAACAAATCGCGATTTGCAAGTTTTTTGTAGATATTTTCTAGTTATAACAACTTCTAATTTAATAAATCCACAACTGGGAGACATACGATCATACACCGGGACCATAGGAAAGCGATGCACTTATGACTTTTATAGTGTCTAGGCGCCGGTTTTCTCCATGAAGCTATAGGCTATTACTGCAAAGAGTATATAAATACTACGTAATAAGAGGCGGATGTTCCATAGATATATAGCAAACCAGAATTTTGTGTGAAGTTTGGCTTAAGTGACACAAAACACTTTATAGACAAGTGACAGAGTCTGTTAATAACATGGTGAAAAAGTATAACCCGTTTAATTTGAAAGTAAGTCTAAAGGCAGTCATATTTAAGGCAACTAGTGTCATATGATTTAGGTGAATAAAAAACATAGCAAATTTAATACTTTCATTTACATATATAAATATTGTTCCAAACTGTACCTACTACTGGAGATGACACTGTTGACTAAGAACTGATGTCGTTTCGAACTATTATCGACTCTTTCTAATTTACCAAACTCTCATTCAGTCTTCTAATGTCAATTAACAAATTCAGAAAGAGAGGCCAGCAAATTAGAAAGAGTCAGCAATATTACGAAATGTCTTTGTACGAGTATAACCATAATCCAGTCGTAGGTAATAGAGTATTTTTAAGTTATTGTCACCGGAAAAAAGGCAAGAGTAATAACAGTTTCTAAGGAAATATTAATAACTTAGCGCAGTAAAGCTATAAAAACTGACTCCAACTATTTCATCAGGTGCTATTCTCTTTCAGAGTTAAGAGTACGAAGTCAAAATGAGAGGCCGTTACATTAGAGAGAGTCAGCAATATTTAGAAGTGACATCCGTTTTTTTTTTAGAAGAGCTATTTACTTGTTTGCTGTCTTGTCATATAAAACAATTTAAGCACAATAAAAAAGCATCAACTTCGATAATTATTTTTTCGAAAGATTTTTTTTGACACTGGAAGGCAAACAAGCAAACGGATTTCCTGATGGTAAGAAATTCACGCTGCTTAAGAGACAACAAAGGTGATAATGGTGCGTTGCCAGCCTGAGGCTTGGATTTTAGGCCTCGAGCAAAAGTAAGTTTCCCTCCGAACCGGAACACGTCAACGGCAGGTATTGGACGTTATGTAGGTTATGTTGTATGTTGTTATGTTGGTGGTACCAATCCGGGTGAGTCGAAATTCTACCACCTAGTAGGATGTCACGGTGTTAGTGACGATAAGCTTATGCTCGCCTTTTACGAGCTGCCTGGCAGGAAGGCAGATGGTCTATTTTGAAAAGGAGCCCAGAACAACACGAGGGACCTACCTACCTTTCAAAACATACAAAAACAAATACTTTAATTCGGAATTCCTTTTTAATGTCAGGTAATAATGAAATTAAATAGTACCAAACAAAAAGCAACTGAAGAAAATTTGTTATCAACAAATATTATAAGTTGCAAAAAACAGCCTTTGTATGTTAGTTTTTCTTTGTGTCGCTTTTTATAAGACCACCTACTTCGTGATATTAGTTCTAATAACTGGTTGATTATAAAATACTATTCCACCATGAATAATCTTTGAGAGAGGCAAGCGTTAACAATTGAAATGAATGGGAAATGTTATATTATTACAAATTACAATTCATTGTAACACAGATAATAAATACATTTAAATTCTTTTTTTTTTCTTATTTAAAAAGCAAACAAAGGTCACCTAATAACAGTAGCTTAAATTTAAGAATAGTTTTAATGCCGAAGTTCAATAATTAGCTAAGTATCTTCACGCTTGTGTCCCAGAGAAGGAGGTAGAGAGGTCTGTACCAGGGCTGAGGGAGAGGTCTGTGTTCTATGTGATAGGGATATTTTTCCTGCAATTTTCCAGATTTTAAATTTCGTAAGAACTGTTTGAGCCTATCGGCAATAACAATAAACTAATAATAAGCCTAACAATAAACTTACCAGAGGTCCGGTTCTTTCTCTCGCGGTGGAAGCTGATATGAGGGATTAAGGTGGTAGGGATTAGGATATATATACTTCCCTTAACCCAAGCCGGCAGTTTGTTGTGGAGAAGCCGCTCCGCTGGTTGTATAGTCTGCTCCGAAGGTATGCTTGGTATTTCACAGAACCTTGTCCTGCAAATAACCAACACGACAAAAGAAGAATTAGTAAAATTGGGCCATCCATTCAAGCGAGAAGAGATGACCTTCGTTGCGGCGGAATGGGGATTAATTTTTATACATATAAACTAGCCGCCTCGGCGAACTTCGTATCTTTGAAATTACTTGACGATTGAAACTATCACTAAGTCCTACTGAATAAACAAATTGAATAAACCAGCAACCTAAATTATTAGGTTATTGTGTTAGCGGGAGATGGGGTTGTCACATCTTTGCGCCCAAACAGTATAAACGTATAACGTCTTCATAAACATAGAAGTAAGAGTAATGTTGATATTATGGTCTGTCATGGTGTAATAAAGGCTATAATATCAGTTTTACCCTGGGAGCACTTTAGTCTGTGTTTGTTATTAAGATTGAAGTTTTATAATTATGTAGCAAAAATCACCTTTGTTGTCTAGCGGTCCAGGTGTTGGACTTGAAAACATGAGGTCCCGTGTTCGATTCCCAGCTTGGCCAATAAAAAGAAAATTTGTTTTTTTCCAATTATCTAATAAAAGAAACGTTGCTCGGGATTGGATATGTGCCCGGTTGACGATAGGCTTGCCAACTATTACATTGGATTTAGAGTCTTCGGTTAGGCGTGAGTGCCCTGGTTGTGCCTCTGCCTGCTTTTTCGGGGATATGGGCGTGAAGACATTTTTTTTAAGTAGTAAAAATCAATTATTTTTTAAAATTAATTGTCAGAATACATAAAACACTTCGTACCATTAATAGCGACTGCAGAGTATATGGCTCTGTGTTTGGATTGGATTTATTTGTATTTTCAAACCATACAACAACGTGCAAAATATAAACCTAATTGGTTCAGGCGTTCATGTGTTAGGTGAGAAATACTTAGAAAGAAATAAATAACACTGGATAATTAATAAGCTTGATTATCAAATTTCTTACTTTACAACTTTACAACTCATATGATATAAGTACAACTCATAAATTTTATCGTATTCATAACTCAATTCAAGACTCAATTCAATTACTTTTTATCTTCTAATTAATAAATACTATTCGAATTGTAATTTCATTAACGATTTAATCTCTATCCCAGGCGTAGGTAGTTAAGGCCGATCCTGATTCATTCCGGACATGCCTTCAATATGTTCGAAGGCGATACAAAGAAAGAATCGACTTCAGCATGCATTAATCGTACCAATTACGGCCACGTTCCATCGCCATTCGATAGGGAAGATATCCTTTCAAATTAATTAAATTGATTAACCAATTATTGTAACGTTTTCATTCGAGTTTCAAATTTTAATATGCAAGAAATGAATGAATGAATATATTTTATTATGCAAAATTAAACACTGTTACACTTAAATTAATATTATTTATTGCGTTTAACTTAGGGTAGACAAACACAGGTGAAGGGGACAAAGAAGGGAATGAATTAGTTAACAGAAATTTTACAAAGTACGCAGGGATGGCTTTAGTATTTGATAGAGCGAAATTACTTTATAGCTGACTTTAGTCGGTTCTCTTACTTGGCCTTAATAAGATTTTTAACACCTCTTACTCTTACCTAATTGGGGTTAAGGGGTTTTTTATTGCCTCTTGTTACCTGGCGCCTAGAGCGATTACTCCTTTCGCTCTACCACAGAATCGATCCTGATTGCCATTATAAGCCATTACTACAAGTCATCTGTTTATTTGCTCTACTAATACAGAGGAAGATCTAATATGTTGTCCAACTCACGGTTTTACAACTTCACCGGGATTTGTGAGCCGAGCTGAGTTCTCAATCCGAGACATCATTATTTAGATGTACCGGACTGTTCCCTACAACGCCATCAACAAGGGTTTTTTCCCGGGAGACCGTACCACGACTTGGTGCTGCGTGCTGGTTACTGGGTGGATTTGATGGAGGAAGAGGAGGTGTAATGTAGTGTCTCATGATTTTTTGTTGAGATTGGGAGGGTTGCGTTTTGCCGCCGTTATTTGACCCGGAGAATCCGATTGGTCGTGCTTAACGCACTCCGACATTGGTTTCTATTATTCCATATTCGATCCCAGCTGTTGGCCAACGTGGACATAAAACATATACAGTTAGTATCTTACACATCCCCAGTTACAGTTACGATTTAATGACAAACCATTTGAACACATTGGTTTTCAGAACTTTTCATTTGACATTTATTTCTAGGGTACATGTGGAGTGTGTATTTACTGTTTTAACCGGTACCAGCAACTGTACTCACCCAGAAAATCTATACTTATAAAATATCATGTCCTGACAGACTGATTCGTCATCGCCGAGCAAAAACTGTTCGAGTTACAGTCATGAAATTTGGTGAGTAGAGTCGTTTTATTGAGTAGACACTCACTAAGGACTGAATTACGGTGATTCTACGTCTAAACCGGTAAAATGGAGGTTGAAAGTTTATACGGAAGACAGTCATTTTTTTAATTAGAAACATGAAATTTAATTTTTTGGTTTCTTATTAAAAATGAGTAGATACGTATTTCAGGGTTTCTAGAAATTCTACTCCTAAGGGGTTGAAAGTTTGTATGAAAGTCCTTATTTATCAGTAAATATATTATTAACTGTCACGCGAGAAAAGCTGCGGGTAACAGCTAGTAAATAATAAATGTACACTGGATTTTAGTATTCTCAATTTAGTTTTTTCGTAAGTTATTGTTTTTTTTAATTTTAGTTTTATACACGTCTAAATTACTTTCATACGAGTGCTGAAATAGGATTTTACTATTCAGTAGTCAACTAACCACACTGCGCTTTCAACCCCTAAAATATTATTACAGATTTCGCAGTAATTCATACTTAAATTTAACGGTGCTCTTATCGCGTAATATAGCCTGTGTAGCGACCATTACTTAGGGCGACGCCTCCATACCGAACAGCGGCGACATTTCGATGCTTAATTACGGAGGTAGTTAATGGGCGCCTTAAAATAAAATGGCTTGACGGGTATTTTATCGAGCGATGAACATAACAACAAACATTGGCACTGGTTCTCAAACTGTAGCTTGAGTGAGGGAGATTATTAGCAATGATTAAAAAGTATTTTCCCTACATTTATATACATAAAAGAAGGAGTAGGCAGGGGTACAGCCATGGTTACCCTTGAATCCCAATTTGATGATGGAAAATTGGAAATGGTATGTCATTTTAGGTACTCTTGAACACAGTAGGGGAGAGGGGGGTTCGAAGTTCCGATTTTAGAGTAGGGCACAATATTACTGAAATGGACAGACTGTAATTCATGACTCCTTTATAAAAAGAAGCTGAAATTATTCTGGTTTCAAGTTGTATAGTTAAAATTATGAAAATCCTAATGTAATAAGGGTCAAGATATTTTTTCTGTAGAAAGTCAACAAGAAGCAACTCGCCCCACGAAAGGGCTGGTTGTTCCTCCTTTGAGGCAAGTTGTTCCGCTGTAAACTTCAGATATAAAATATACAATATTAATGGGATATGTACGTATAAAGTAAATAAAGCACATGTAACTGAATATTTATTACAGCTTTTATTAGGAAAGTGTACAAAATCCTAAAAAAAATTGACGCACTTTCAATAGCTTAAAAGAATTAACAAAAATAAAACTACAAAAAATATATATTTCTATTAGGTACTGAAATCTAACTTAACTAATAGGTTTAACAATGTTGTAAATGTTTCAAACATAAACCAACTTTAACAAACTCAAATTATGTCATATTTATTAAAAAACACTAAATGAAATATCTAATGATTCTAACATTTCTAATTTCAGTTTTCCATTCAGTTTAATACAACCATCTTTATTGAGATCAATCTTCTATTAAGTGTTTTGCTGTGTAATAATAATCTAAATCAATGTTATACTGTTCAAGGATTATCGTCAGAGTTGCAATAAGGATATACATAGGAGTGAACATCTTTAGATTTCAGGCATTTTAAAATGTACCTACCCAATTCTTGCACATAATGCATTCAATCCATTGCTCTCCTGGTTATGAATTGGAATATGAATCGCTACACATATGCACATAATGCATTCAATCCATTGCTCTCCTGGTTGTGAATTGGAATATGAATCGCTACACATAATATCATTCCAGGCTATATTCTTCGATGTCATTTTCATTCGCATATGCTGCCAATTCGACGGTAACTAAAGTGCCTCGCTCAGTAGCTACTATGGCACCCACCTGCTTAACCCCCTTTGAAGCTACTATCTTTTTTTTATCTTTTTGGTTTCAACACAGTGGTAACTCATTTTTCATCTCCTAGTTTCTTAAAGAATCCAGTAATATTGTGCCGGTTTCTTGCTTACTGTGTGTGTGTGTGTGTGTGTTGCTGCACTGGTATCTCCGGGCGTTCTTTTGAAAAATCTGTTTCTTTTTAAAAAAACCCGTGAAGCAATAAACTCCCGCTTCTTGATTTCTGTGCCAGGAGACAAGACTGTGAGATATTTCAAATTTAACAGCTCAACTGTATGCTAACTTCCTCACTTCTTCTGTAAAAGACCAAAGTAGATTGATGCTGCACTTCTTCAGCCAAAGTCTTTTTTCCTGGCCGTGGTTAAATAACTGCCGTGAATCATAACCCACAGTTGGTAATGTACCGGACTTCAACTTCTTCAACTGGCGAAGTAATGTCATTTGACATATTTCCAGTTCCTATGCTTAATCGCCTATGATCGCTTATGATCGCCTCTGTGGTCTAGCGGTCCGGGTGTTGGACTTGACTGCATGAGGTCCCGGGTTCGAATCCCGGGTCGGCCAACAAAAAGAAAATTGGATTTTTCCAATTTTCTAATAAAATAAATGTTGGTCGGGATTAGAATTGTGCCCGGTTGGCGATAGGCTTGCCACCTATCATATTGTGTAACTTAGTATCTTCGGCTAGTCGTGGGTGCCTTGGTTGTACCTCTGCCTACCTCTTCGGGGATATGGGCGTGAAGATAAATTTTTTTATGCTTAATACTACGACCAACTTTTATGACGGCAACAGGTGCCCGTTGTAAAAGATCAATTGAGACCTAGCCGCGTTCGGTTTTCGTTTATAGTACTTCATCCTAAAACAAAGTTTTAACTCTATTAATAAGTCATACCGTCATACTTACGAATGTAATTACGGGGCACGTTATTCCGCGGAACAACTAGCCCCCAGCTAAAGGAACTTCGAACCCCAAATCGCATTTTGAAAATTATCTCTAATCATACTATAATAGTTTATAAAAAGCCAACAATGACATTAAAAAATCAATCTGTATAATATTTCCGATTGATAATGACAAACCAAACTCAATTAGATCAAAAAATTACTTAAATAGCCCAAAAAGTATAAGGAAGATTTACTTACTGTTTATGTGACTCCAATCAACTACCACTCTGAAGTGCCGACAGCGCGTCACCAAAATGGTTGCCGCAATAGCGCGATCGCATTGCTGGCCTCTTACGAGCTGCCAGGCATGACGGCAGATGACTTATTCTGCACAGAGTGCCTGGACCAACATCTCGGAAAATATATATACTAACTAAATTACAATTGTACATATATTTCTATGTATTAGTATCCCTGCTTAGCACCATTAACACAAGGATATAACTTGCTTGCCCTTGCTTGCTTGCTCTAGGGCTATTTTTTTAGTTTAAAACATGATGCAATATAGTAAAACAACATTGCAACAGAACCAAAATCACCAAACTTAGTATTGATAACTTGCACACAACAGGCAGAACGGACACATTTGAACACTTCAACAGAATGAAGGATGAAAGGTTAACATACTTTACAAATTTGGCAATTGCAAAAATCGAATTCCATTTCAATATAACCTTGTCTAATTACACCAAAAACTGAGTATTTTCCCCGATTCCCATTCGATTTCATTAGCAGACCTACACCACCTCGGATGTATAAAAATAATCTTTGAAATAACATTCTCTTCGATTGTTATTTCAAACGATCTCTTTCGATGTCGGTTAAAAGTAGTTAATCAATTTAGGGTTGTAATATCAAAATAAATAAGGTTTTTCATTCTTTGAAAATCGACATTAGGTAATTTACGTTTTGAAAAAAATCGGTTTTACAGGACAGAACTACAAAAAAAACGCAGGTATCATCGTTTGAAAAATTGACATTAGCATCTGTCAATTCAGTCTCTGAGATTAAACAACAGGCTATACCTATATTTTTGTGAAAACATTAATGATATCTAGAAATTAAGTTAATAGTCGAAGAGCCGAAGTTAGGTCAACCTACAGCGAGCTGATAATAGGATGAAACCGTTTTTGTAGCAAATTTAGTATATCAGAAAATATATTAAACATGGGTTGCCAAAAAAAATCCTGGTTTTTTTTTTAAATGTTTTTTATTTATCAATTGGTGAAATATGAAGATTTTATCCCGACTTAAAGTAGGTATAAGACGAAGTTGCATAGGTTTGGTAGCTTGTTTTTTATCTGGGTTGCCAGGTATAAACAGATAAAAATTTTCAATTATTGTCGATGTTAGTTACTTTTACGGGATCGGATGATAGAAAAAAAATGTATCAACATATGTGCAGTTTTATTACAATTTAAATTACAAATTATGTTGATATGTAGGGTTGCCTGAAAAAAATTGGAATCATGAATACATTTTTTTTAATAATTAAAAATATTCGGTCCAGGATTTATTTACTTATTTATTTAACACTTTATTGCACACAAAAACTAAAATAC
>NJDC01004587.1:82436-95939 GCA_002245475.1 Calephelis virginiensis
TGATGCGCCAATTCGACACAAGAGACTGGACACAGGTGTGTCCAATTGGAAACTTAAAGATTCTGGACACGCTTACATTAGTTTTCATCTTATATTTTTATTAACTCGACATTCGTTCGCATTTTAACTGAATTTATATGTCAATGTACAATCAAGCTGATGAATGTTTTGTGTCACAAAATTATATTAGACTGATGTTTTATTTATTATAAAAAGTAACATTCCAAGCACCATAAAGTACATTTTAGTTAATTTAGAAAGATATACTAACTTATTTTAAATGTAATAAGTTTCACCCATTTTATGTCCATTCAAATTAAGATGGGTTTCATCATTATTTTCAATGCCATCGCTTACAACTATATAAAGCGCGAATTCGACCTCATATGGAGTACTTTTCTCAACTCTGAGCAGGGGCTCCACAGAACCAGCTCCTTCCGTTTGACCACATTCAACTTAGAGCGATTCGAATTATCAATGACCAGTCAATTACCAATCGGCTAGATTCCGTGGCGCTGCGTAGAAACGTAGGGTCCCTCAGTGTTTTCTACCGCATCTATCATGGGAATGTTTTGAGGAGTTATTTAGTTTAATTCCAGCCGCTGATTTCAACCTTCGGATATCGCGTATCATGCCCATCACCTTGATGCGTGGCGATCTACAACTGTGCGATTCCGAAGACATTTTTTACCTTGCACAACACCTTTGTAGAATCAGTTAATGAGGGCGGTATTCCCAGACAATAATGACTTAGGAACCTTCAAGAAAAGAGCGTACTCATTCCTAAAAGGTTGGCAACGCATCTGTGATACTCCTGGTGTTGCGGATGTCCGTGGGCGGCATTAATCACTTTCCATCAGGTGACCCACTTGCTCGTTTGCCTCCTCTTGTATAAAAAAGAAGAAATCATAATTAACAATATTTTCTTTATATATCTAATACCACCCTCTGTACAAACATTTTTGCAACAACATTTTGTAAACAAAGCTGTCTTTGCGTTTTTTGTATAGAAACGGAGTATAATCTTTCAAGGTTAAAATATAACCTTAACCTTGAAAAACACAAAAATAATGTAATTTGCTAAGTTTATTTTTTTGTGATATTGGAAAAGATAATTTTAATTAAGATAATTAAGATTGTGTTGCATATTTTCACTTCATTCCTACATTAAGTCAAAACTTGTATTTATCATATTAATTAATCATACCATTATTCGATTGTTTTACTTCAAAATTTGAGAAATATTTTTTTTATAATATTGAAAGACAAACAACCAGATTTCCTGATGGTAAGAAATTCACGCCGCCTAGAGACATCAAAGGTGGTAATGATGCGATGCCAACCTAAGGCCGGGATGTTAGGCCTCGAGCAAAAGTAAGTTTAACTTGCCCTCTAACCGGCACACGGCACGGCAACACGTTAACAGCAAGCATTGACGTTATGGCGGCAGGACTAGATAAGGCTGTCGTACTAATCCGGGCGAGTCGCTGCGAAACTCTACCACCTAGTAAGATGTCACGGTTTTAGTGACGGTGAGCCTATGCTCACCTTCTACGAGCTGCCTGGCAGGAAGGCAGATGGTCTATTCTGCAAAGGAGCTCGGACCAACACAGTATAAGGTTTTTCCAGCAAATAAGTGAAATGGCTTATTTATGAAATTGTCTAGCTCATAAATTTAGTGAAAGTAGTGATTTTTAAACTCACCGTATGCTTTATTAAAAAAACAGAATGTGTCCAGTAAGGGAAAACGTTTTTTTGCCTTGTTGACACGCGTAAAAATCTAGCGTCTTCAGATGACGGCATAATATAAGTGATAATAATTTAAAGTTTCACCAACTGGACACACGTGTGTCCAGTTGCTTGTGTGGAGTTGGTGAATCACCCCATTCGTCTTGGCCCCTGAATATTTATTGGTAAATTCATATTACTATTATTATTCGAATATTTACAATTAAAGTATGGTATTCATCATCATATTTCTATCTATTTCAAGCCGTTCGCGTTGTTTTGCTCGTTTGAACCGACTTTGAAAAAAGGAGAAGTTTAATTTTTTTTAAAAACACGTTATCAACTTTTTTTCTGGCTCGAACAATAAGGAACTAATTTTGATTTCTTTTTCCTTTATTTCGAGGCGGTCTAATATTAATTTTATCATGTGCCAACTAGGTTTTTGAATCATTCTTTAGAATGCATATATTTTCATCTTTTGCCTCTGTGTTTTAGCGTTCTTGATGGAAATACGCTAAAAAGTTCATGAGGTTCCGGGATTGATTAACATAAATGTAATCGTGTTTCAGTTTCCAAACTTCTCTAAGGATTTTTGTTAATTTTTAGTAAATAAATAATAAATAAATAAATATCCCTGGACAAGTTACACAAGTTTAATCTAGCCCCAAAGTCAGCAAATTATATGCTTGTATTATGGGTGTTAGTCAACGATACTAATACATAGAAATACTTAAATAGATACCAGAATAAATTTAATAAACACCCAGACCCGGAAATGCAGTCCGTCCCCGTCGGGAATCGAACCCGAGCCTCGCGGATGATCGGTGTAGTTAGGCATGCACGCAACGAGGTGGTCAAAGTTATTGTATATTTTCCGTTTTCAAAGGTCTAATTTTACATATTTGTGAGAATAATTCGGCATATTTGGAACGTATATCGCCTTAATAACACTGATATAGTGCTAGAGTAATCAGACTGCGATAAAATATCAAAATCATAATGGCGTCCATAAAATGTATACTGCTAAGAGTGTTAGTTTGGTATAATAAACTTAATATTATCGATAAATTAAAATTAATACCGCCTCCGTGTTCTAGCGGTCTGGTGTTGGGTTTGACAACATGAGGTCCCGGGTTCGAATCCTGGATTGGGAAATAAAATGTGTTTTTTTCAATTGAATAATAAAACAGCGTTATTCGTGTTGGATGTGTGCCTGGTTGGCGATAGGCTTGCCCCCTCTATCTTCAGGGATAGGGTGTGAAAATATATACCTTTGGTGACATGAAAATATATATCTAGATATACATTTTTGTTTTGTTTAAAAACAAGAATACAATCTTTTTACGGAATTTAAGAAGATTACACAACTAGATATACTGACGCTTACACTTATAACTGACCAAAAAAGGTGTCGGTTATGAATTCGATTGATTTTCTTATGTATTTGTTTTGTGATTAATATTGTATTTGTAATTTTGTGACCAATTTAGAATATAATTTGATTGTTATTTTTTTTATGATATAGGAAGGCAAACAAGCAGACGGATTTCCTGAAGGTAAGAAATTCAAGCCGCCTAGAGACACCAAAGGTGGAAATGGTGCGTTGCCAACATGAGGTCGGGATGTTAGGCCTCGAGCAAGTAAGTTTACCGGCTACCTTAGCCTCCGAACCGGAACACGTCATTATGTTATGGCGGCAGGAATAGGTAAGGAGGTGGTACCAATCCGGGCGAGTCGCTGCGAAACTCTACCACCTAGTCAGATGTCACGGTGTTAGTGACGGTAAGCCTATGCTCGCCTTTTACGAGCTACCTGGCAAGGAAGGTAGATGGTCTATTCTGCAAAGGAGCCCGGACCAACACGGGGATATTTAACTATTAAATTCTGGATTGTATATCAATACACAAAATAAATGGACAATGATAAAAAGAAATGCACAACCAGTTAACTTAACTCTACGTGTATTTCTTCCAACCAACTCTAATTTAGAATCTGTGATGGAACAGTGGAAGGCATCATGCAGAATAAACAAATAGATCCTAATTTAAACATTTACAAATTAGGGCATAGGCTCCGAGATAACGAGCATAATACACGCTCCTGCTCATTCTGGATGCAAAGACTCGCGCTCGCCATCCAACGTGGTAATGCCACTAGTGTCATGGGTACTTTTGCGCCAGGAATGCTTCGGGGTGACTTATCTATATATTAACTAGCTGTCTGTTTCTTCTTCGCTCGGATAGTGATTTTTTTATCATAAATTGAGATGTAAACTATTCTATCTTTCAAGTGGGATCAAACTGCACACGGTGTGCAAATTTCATTGAAATCGGTTAAGTACTTTAGCAGTTCATCGCGGACAAACAACGTGACACGTAATTTATATATATTTAAATATGTAATGTCAAAACTAACCCAATTTTTTTCTCTTGGCAGTTGGCGGTATTTTCTTCTTTCCCGAAATTTATTTTCATCTATAAATGACAAATACTTTAGAATAATACTAACATTATTTTAAAAGTCGATTACGATACCTTATCCTTTCACACGAACCGTCTTCTAACAACTTCTTCTAATCAATAATTTTACTTATAGTATAAAATAAATAAACATTCCTTTACAAATAGGTAGTATTAACTGGTGCCAGTATTAAGACATTTTTTTATGATATTGGAAGGCAAACAAGCAGACGGATTTCCTGATGTTAAGAAATTCACGCCGCCTAGAGACACCAAAGGTGGTAATGGTGCGCTGCCAACCTGAGGCCGGGATGTTAGGCCTCGAGCAAAAGTAAGTTTACGGGCTACCTTACCCTCCGAACCGGAACATGTCATGACGTTATGGCGGCAGGAATAGGTTAGGCGGTGGTACCAATCCGGGCGAGTCGCTGCTAAACTCTGCCACCTAGTCATATGTCACGGTGTCAGTGACGGTGAGCCTATACTCGCCTTTTACGAGCTACCTGGCAAGGAAGGCAGATGGTCTATTCTACAAAGGAGCCCGGACCAACACGGGGGTTTTTTACAGATTCATCTTATAAGTGTATGTTCTCTACAATAATGCTAGACATCGTGACTGGTCCGTCCTCCGTCACAGCCTGCGCACGCGCATTAAATTTTAAGGTCACTCGGTAACGTTAATCCCTACTAAAATAAACGCGGATGTAAGTCTGTTCCTTAAATTTTCACGCGAAATCAAATTAAAATAAAATCGATTTATTACGTGATTACTCGACCAATAACCAACCGATTTTGATAATTATTTTTTAGAAAGATAGGTCTTGATTCCGAGATGGTCTCGTATTAGTTTTATCATTATGTTTCAAGATTCGTTTGTTTTTCTCATTACTTCTTTTAAATATTAATGTCTTATATTTTGGCAGGCTAACGTTGAACAATGAGCATTTTTTAATTTAAAACATACATTTATCAATTTTTTTTTCTCGTTGAGGCCAAAAATGTTTTAGCACTTCATAATAAAAAATATAAAAAAAACAGCAAGGACGGGAATTTATTTCATAAGTTTCGGCTCTTGGTGAAGACGCTCTGCAAATGACTTTTGAGAAATCCATTGTTTTGTTTGAATTTTTCCTTCCTTCCCTATTGACTATGTCGCTATTTCTGTCACATAGCTACATAATTGTGTTACGAATAACTCAATAACAGATATTATTTGTGTCAATGTTATTAATGCAAAATATTGATGTGTATCTGTCTATAATGAGTAAGATAGATCCGGTAGGGTACTATGATCGAATAACGGCCAATATTAATAATCAATCCTAATCCAAAACTTGCTGTCCAAGATTGATATTTGATCCATTTTTATGTTATCGCTTGCCAATAACATATCTGTGGACAGGATAAATATGACAATTAGGTATGTGATAGGCCGCCGGATACGCAGCTATCTAGATTGCTTGAAATCCATTAGATTGAGATATATTATTAACATTGGCCGTTAGTCTATATTATTGTAAAGAAAAAGTTCTCAATATTCATAACTTTCCTGTTTGTGAGTTGAATCATTTTCAAATATTTATGACTCTCTGATTGCTCTCTAATTTGCTGGCATCTCTTTCATTCTTTGTTATTTGATGTCACTGACACTCTTTAATAGAGGTCAGTAAATAAAAGAGAGCAATATTTGGAAATGACAACAGGAGGCTTATTCCGTATCTTTTTAGTCATGATCACTGGGTCAAGTGTAAATCAAATAGCTGTCAAATGAAGTGTTTTATATTTGTTTACTCCTGTGACAAACAGAAATACAATGGAGATAGCAAATACAAAACACGTCATTTGACAGCTATTTGACACATTACATGCTTTTAATTGCAAATGTTGATGCTGATATCCTATTAATATTATAAATGCGAAAGTTTGTAAGTATGTATGTATGGATGTTTGTTACTCTTTCACGCTCGAATGGCTGAACGGATTTGTCTGAAATTTGGAAGACAGATAGATTGTGACCTGGATTAACATATAGGCTATTTTAAATCTCGATCGCACACCGGGTTTCTGTGAAAACGCGGGCGAAGCCGCAGGTAGCAGCTAGTTGGTTATAATTTAAAGTTATTGCTATCTTCTTGCATCGAAAGTAATAATAAGAGGCAAAACACTTTTAGTGTTGCTATAACTTAAACGTTGATTTAAAACAATACAATTAGAAACGTCCGGACTAATCTGACATGTCTAAAATGAGTAAAATGTTCCATCTCTTTTGTTTTTGTTTCATTTGAAAAATATAGCATGCATCTAAACTAAGTGTAGTTGTTAAACATCAGAATCACCACCGTTGTCTAACAAAACTGACCGATTAGGTAAAGTTTTATTTAATAGAATGATCTAATGGCGTAAATATGTTCAACTAATCAGTAGTCATAAGTTGTCTGTGCCTTTGATAGGCAACTAGATTCCTAAACTACAGTTGAATTTAAAAAAAAATGTTTATAGTTAGTTTTAAAAATGATTACTTAGTTTTAAAAGGGCTTTTATTATAGCCGATTTTAAAACTGTGGTCTAGCGCTCCATGTGTTGATCTTGACTTTATGAGGTCCCAGGTTCGATTCCCATGTCGGGCAATAAAAACGAAAAGTGGTTTTTCCGATATTCTATTAAAAAAAAGTTTTCAGATTGGATGTGTGCCCGGTTGGCGATAGGCTTGCCACCTATCACATTGTGGGACTTAGTGTCTTCGGCTAATCGTGGGTGCCCTGATTGCCCTTCTGCCTACCTCTTCGGGAATATGGCCGAAGATACTAAGTCCCACAATAGCGATAGGCAGCAAGCCTATCGCCAACTGGGCACATATCCAATCCCGGTCAACGTTAATTTTTAATAGAAAATTGAAAATGTGCATTTTCTATTTTTTGCTGTCCGACCCGGGAATCGAACCCGGGACCTCAAGAAGTCAAGTCAGGTCGGATCTCTAGATCACAGAAGAGATAACTATCAAAATGTCAATAAAAATTATTAAAATGGTGGATCCTTTCATGGTCAATTAGTAATGAGCCATTTCATCTTTGCTCGCGTCTTGTAAGCAGTCAAGCAAAGAGACAGATGGTCTATTCTACACAGAGGCTGGTCCTCTACCTAGAATACACCAACATGTGTTAGGTATTTAGTTATAGTATAGAGGCACCATCATAGGTGTCCACACAACGTGTAAGTATCCGTCTTCACGTTTGCACTAAAAATTAAACAAAATATTCTTCCAAACACTTTTTATAACAACAAAAAACAAACAATAAAAGCAAAATACATTAAAACAAAAAAAAATACGGTTGTTGTCCGTCTTCACGTTTGCATTAAAAATTAAACAAAATATTCTGCCACTTTTGAACAAAACAACAAAAAACAAACAGTAAAAGCAAAACAAAAAACAAAACAAAGAAATAAACCATGAAACAACCGTATAAAAGTGAACTCCTAAATGTATCATTGGAAACCTTATCTGAATAATAATTTAAATGGAACGATCGCGTTGGCTATTATAAAGATCGACAAGGTCTATTTCAGTAGACAAAAAAAGTAAAGTTCCAGATAGTGAGGCATCGTGTAGGTGCTATTTAGCCCCCAAGGTGGTACCGGCGGTTCGTGACTTACTGCTGGCTGGCAATAAGAAATAAACCGCCCACGCGAACGCGGCCGCCTTAAAAATGTTAAAATAAATAAAATGCACACGTCCAAGCTTATCTTGCGCTTGCGCAGAGCGAGGACAGGACGCACGTGAACGACTTTTTTTTAGTCTCAAAAATAATTAGGCAAATGCTAAATATATGCAGATAACTGTCACGGAGATAGTGCGATTTATAACACAAATGATATAAGCGCAAATACGTCTACATTATTTCCATACTAGCCGATCTGACGAACTTCGTACTAACTGACATTGATTGTTTCGTGCCGCTTGACAGTGGCAGTTTGTATTGGAATAAGGTTTTCTTTCTGTTTTCCTGCAATTTTTCCAGTTTTTAATTCATAAAAATCTTCTCTTGCCTATAACTAAGAACAAAAAAATAGCAAAATTGGTTCATTCATTGGATGGGATGACCAAATAAAATAGGAATTTATTTTTATACCTACTAGCTGAGCTGAAAAACTTTATCCTGTCTGATTTGTATTCATACGAGAATATGAAAAAAATTAAATAATATTTTCCTGTATTCCCTCCTTTTTCCCAGTTTTTCTCTTCATATGAACATAACAAAAAAGAAATTGGTACATCCGTTCAAGCGTGATGACCAAAGAAAATAGGTATCCTTTTTTACATTACCATATTATTTAGGTACGTACATTAAAAATATGTGCTACTTACTATAACTCAAAAAGCACTTGTCGGATCTACTCAAACACACATTTCTTAATGCAAAGTCCTTGGCGGGGTAGGCAGATAGTATCGAGTACCAAGTGTCACAATTTTTACCTATACATTCTAATATTTTTAAACAAGCGTTATCAATTTGTCGGTATGTCTATACTAATATTATAAAGAGGAAATGTTTGATTTTTTTTTGTTTGTTTGTTTGAAATGAAAAGGCTCCGAAACTACTGGACCGATTTCAAAAATTTTACCCTTAGAATGATACATTATCCCTAAGTGACATAGGCTTTGTTTCATCAAAATCGGTAGAGTAAAAGTCAAGTTACGCAGGTGAAGCTGCGTGAAACTGCTAGTTTTTATATATTACTCGGCCAACAGTTTTGGTATATTTTACCAAAGGTACACAGGTATTATCACATCATTTCTCTAAATTTTAAAGAAAGAAAAAATTTCGCCCCAGACAGGATTTGAACCTGTAACCTTTCGTCTCAAGCCAAGCTCAAGTTAGAAATAAATTAAAAATTTCGCCACGGGACTTGAATCCTCAGTAGCTCAATTGGTTAGAGCATTCGTCGGCTTGAGACGAAAGGTTATAGGTTCAAATCCTGTCTGGGGCGAAATTTTTTCTTTCTTTAAAATTAATAGAAATCTATCCCAAGCACAGAGCAAGTGCTAAAATAAAAATACATTATCACATCATGATTCAAAGGTAATATGAATTTGATCAAAGTCCCACTAGCAGTTCTAGCAGTTTATGAGAAACAATTAAAATTGTAAATTTTTATTAAACACAACCAAGAAATGATAACCAAAATTAGTCTATCCGTTCAGGCGTGATTCTGACTACTTGAAATGGGGGTTTGTCAATTTTGTTTTATGACTATTGAAGATAAAAGTTCTACTAAAATCAATCAAGATAAAATTGCAAATGAATTAACGAATTAACTGCCTTCTTGCCTGCCTTAAAAGGCAATATTTAATCACATGCCAAGCTCGAGACGCATCGAAACCAAGACACAGGCAGGACCACCAGAATTTTCGTGCATGGTAGCCATATTTTATATCTTATTTCAATAAATTAATTTTATGCGTCCGATGTTAACTGCGAAAAAAGAGAAAAGAAGTTTTATTTAAATATTCTAGAGTTATTTCATTTGTAACATTTAATAATAATAATAATGAATAAGCTTAAGTTACACGAATTGAATCTAACCTAACTTGTGTTATGGGTGTTAGTCAACGATTCTACTACATAGAAATACTTAAATAGATACCAGAATAAATTTAATAAACACCCAGACCCGGAAATGCAGACATCTAAATGTTCATCACACAAATGCCTGCCCCCGTCGGAAATCGAACACGAGCCTTGCGGTTGGTCGATGCAGTTAGGTGTGTACGCCACTCGACCAACAAGGCCGTCAAGTTATAACTTAGTCTAGAAACATAATGATAGATGAAGATTTTATATGATATTGGAAGGCAAACAAGCAGACGGATTTCCTGTTGGTAAGATTCACGCCGCCTAGAGACACCAAAGGTGGTAATGGTGCATTGCCAACCTGAGGCAGGGATGTTAGGCCTCGAGCAAAAGTAAGTTTACCGGCTACCTTATCCTGCGTACCGAAACACGTCAAAAGCAAGCATTGGACGTTATGGTGGCAGGAATAGGTAAGACGGTGGTGCCAATCGGTCAGATATCACGGTGCTAGTGACGAGTAAAAAATAATGAAGGTGAATAGTCGCAGATAGAGTGTTTTGTTTGTGAAGTGATATTTTAATTTGTTTCAAAGATTCCACCAAGGTCACCTTTGTGGAAGGCATGATTGGGGCGTGACTATAACCGTCAGGATGATGCTTAAGACAGCGAGCAAGCACCCGGCTTTTTTGATGTTATAATATAACCGTAGACTATAGACACTATAGATGTTATAGATGCGTTGCGGCTGTATGGGGTGCTAATTCCATTAAACAAGTACCCTGCTACCCTAAGATTAGGTAAGGGGTTGGATCTTTATTTAGACAAGCTGCAAGAGACTCTTGATGGTAATGCATTATGACCAGTAAACATAGAAACCTAAGCTCGCCACTCAAAAGCTGCTTGGCAGGAAGACAGATGATAGCAGGTCCGGACCAACACGGAGGATAATAAATATCTTCAAATAATCCTTATTCATTAAATAGCTATCTCAAAACATTAAATATAAAAGCAAATGGTCCATGTATCATATAAAGTGATCGGAAATATGAAATAATAATTAAAAAATAATAGCAATCAGTTGTGCGATCTTTGCGGGCATGTTGGCGTGTGCCAGCGGCAGGTGCATGCCGACCGGTCCCATACAGTTCACTGCATACCTACGTTATATTCCTATTATCTTCATAATAGGCCAAGACTTTGTAGTTATTAATCCTTTTATGTAGTTTTGTTGTAAAATTGGTAGAACTATCGTTATGATTATGATAACATCCACATCACCGAAGAGGTTGGTAGTTTACTTATAAATTTTACATATATTCATACATATCTTCACGCCAAGTCCTTTATGTAGTATGCAGGGAGTATGCGAATGTGGATGGATGTAGGTACCCGGGAAAACCAAGGTTAACATTCCACGATCAGATCACTCAAATATTATCCGAGGGTCGTGTCAAGAGTCTCCGAAACCGGCGTGTTTGTATGAAAAGGGTAATGAACGTGAAGGAAGCTAGACAGGTTTGTTGGATCGTGTGGTCTGGAACTCGATACTCTCTGCCTACCCCTAATCAATTTTAGTGCTTAATATTGTAATTCTTGAGTGTATTAATTCTTTTATTTTCTTTTATTTTTAAGCAAAAACAGTCATGGTATTGATGAATTACCGCTAAAATTAATAAAATACTGTGCCAAAGAATTGACTTTACCACATTACTGATTAGCTAACCAATCTTTTCAAGAGGGAATTTTTCCAGACCTCTTAAAAGTATCAATTATAAAACCTGCATCTTCACGCCCATATCCCCGAAGAGGTAGGCAGAGGTACAACCAAGGCACCCACGACTAGCCGAAGACACTAAGTCCCACAATGTGATAGGTGGCAAGCCTATCGCCAACCGGGCACATTTCCAATCCCGACCAATATTTTTTTTAATTAGAAAATCGGAAAAATCCAATTTTCTTTTTGTTGGCCGACCCGGGATTCGAACCCGGGACCTCATGCAGTCAAGTCCAACACCCGGACCGCTAGACCACAGAGGCGATTATAAAACCTATCCATAAAAAGGCATGTAAACAAGACCCTAACAACTAGCACCTTTGCCTACATCATCAAAAATTTTTGAAAAAGCAATTCAAACACGGTTATATTCTTTTGTGACAAATACAAAATATTTCATAACTCTCAAAACGGATTCCGGAAAAACCATTCAACAGTATTAGCCGTCTATAAATATATAAATGAAATACTGAATATATTAAATGAAAAAAAGTATGCTTTTGGAATTCTTTTAGATATGACAAAAGCATACGACAAAGTACAATACAAAATTCTGTTAAGAAAGCTATATGATGTAGGAATACACGGTAAGCCACTGCAATGGTTAACTTCCTATTTAAATAATCGATAACAAATGGTGGAAATTGAAAATCACAACGTTAAAACTAACACAATTAATATGACTAGATCAAAAGTAATACATATGAAAAACTCAATTCCACGAGGAAGTGGTCTTGGATGCATCCTATTTTTATTGTACATAAATGACCTCCCTAAAATATTAAATGAATTCTGTGTATTATTTGCTGATGACATTTCTCTTTTGACTTCATGTAATAATAATGTAAATCTAAATCAAAATCTTACTGACATTTTTAATAATACAATTAAATGGATGAATGAATATTACCTTGACATTAATTTTTCTAAAACAAAAATAATGCAATTTAAACCCTACCAAAAAATCCCCTTGAATTAAACTTTATTTATAACTAGCTGCTACCTGCGGCTTCACCCGCGTTTTCACAGAAACCCGGTGTGCGATCGGGATTAAAAATAGCCTATATGTTAATCCAGGTCACAATCTATCTGTCTTCCAAATTTCAGACAAATCCGTTCAGCCATTCGAGCGTGAAAGAGTAACAAACATCCATACATCCATACTTACAAACTTTCGCATTTATAATATTAATAGGATAATAACAAGATTGAATGCGTTGACACATTTTCATTATTAGGATTAAATATTGACTGAAACTTAAATTGGAAAAGTCATATCAATAAAATTAAAACAAAAATATCTAGTTTTTTGTATGGTCTACGGGAATTACGTAGGGTTACCGATCTCCAAACTGCTATGTCTGCCTATTACGCATATGCTAATTCATGGCTCACGTACGGTATTTTACTTTGGGGAAATAGTGTAAATGCACAAGATATATTCATCTCCCAAAAAAATGTATACGTACCCTAGCAAACATCCAAAAGTCTGAAAGTTGCAAACCCTATTTCAAAAATCTTAAAATTTTAACTTTACCTTCAATATATACATTTCAAGCTTGTACATTTATCAGAAAATATCCAAATTTATTTAAAAAGCAAGCAGACAATCCTCGACGGTTCGAAGTTAGAAACAAATTTAAACATAATTTAGAATTACCCCCGTCAAAATTAAAAATACATAGTTCCGGACCATATGTTATGGCAATAAAGACTTATAATAAACTACCAAATGAAATAAAATCAGAGATGAATGACCTAAGGTTTTCAAAAAAATTAAAGAAATTCTTGATACAAAAAAGTTACTATACTGTAAACGATTACGTATTGGATAATTTTAAAAGTGAAATCTAAAATAGATGGGTCCGCTTCAATTTGCAACACCCTAATAGGGTACATATGTCGTTCAAACAACTATTGGGAATAATTGTAATACCTTTTTTGTGACATATGAAGCAATAAATGATTGATT
>NJDC01004587.1:98266-108421 GCA_002245475.1 Calephelis virginiensis
TGTACCATACAATAAATACATAAATGATAAACTTATTTACCTTGTTGCTGTCACCTGGATATAAAAAGAGATAACTTTTGGTTAGTCGTTACCCCACTAATCTCTTAGCAAGTCGGAACCTTAGATGAAAACAAGTCAATCTTTAGAAATTATGAAGTACCTACAGAGTGTACTTTCTTTTGAAAATCTTTTCCTATCATTTACATTGGACTCCAAGCTTCATCCGGAGAATGTACTAACTATATCCCCATCAATTTCATTCTTAAAATCGCTTATAAACTTCGAACCAGTGCGGTATATTCCCATATCGTTTACATTGGACTCCAAACTCCATTCTGAGAGCGTACTAAGCATATCCCCTTCAATTTCATTCTTAAAATCGTTTATAAACTTCGAACCAGTGCGGTATATTCCCATATCGTTTACATTCTGAAAGCGTACTAAGCATATCCACACCATTTTCATTCTTAAAATCATTTACAAACTTTGAACCATTGCGTTATATTCCCATGGCGTTTACATTGGACTCCGAACTCCATCCTGAGAGCGTACTAAGCATATCCACATCATTTTCATTTTTAAAATCGCTTACAAACTTTAAAATAATTGCGTTATACTATACGTATAAACAGATAATCCGCCTCAAATGCTGCGGTAGCGGTAACTTTGACGGACAGTAACATTGACAGCTGTTTGACATTTCAAAAATTTTATAGGAACGCTAGTAGCAGCCAACTCCATACATTTGTCGTATGGTCCCGTCGTTCTGACCCTCCCATCCGTAGGTTGTTAGATAGCGCTGGTTATCAGTAAAATATCCTACCAATAGTTTTTTATAGGAACAGATAATGATTACGATTCGTACAAAAAGCTACAGTTCGTAAGCAAAACGACTCGTTTTTTGAATATAGGAACCGGGCATTAATCGATTAAGCTAATTCTTTTTATTTTATGTTAGTAATTGTCAGAAGAAGGTTGTTATGAAGAAAAAACCGGGAAAATTACAAGGATAATGGGAAAAACTTCACTTCACTTTTTCCTATACAAACTGATCGGGTGGAACGAAGTTCGCCGGAACAGCTAGTGTATATATAAAAGAAAGTCGGGTTGGTTACAACACTTATAACTTGAGGTTTGCTGGACCAATTTTCATGGTTTTTGATTCGTTGGATTTGTCTTCGCCCCGAATACCAGAATACACGTTAAAAACAATAAAAACAAAAAAAATATGGAAGATGAATCAATCGTGATAGTTAAACCGATTAGGCTGAAAATTGATGGAGAGGTAGCTTAGAACCGGGTGAAAGACATGGGGTACGTTTTATCCCTTACAACAGCGAGAAAAGGAGAAAAACGACATTTTAATTTTTCCCATACAAACTGAACGGGCGGAACGAAGCTCGCCGGAACAGCTAGTTTATAATATTAGTATGATTATACACTAAATGTTAATAATTCGCGAGTATTTTGTTCAAAAACACAAAATCACGGAAATCAGATTCCGATTTCCAATTTCATGAGACCGAGATTCAAGAGTAACCTTACATCGTAAACGCAGAGTAAAATAATCCATGGTTTACCCAGGTATTATAGTCTTTATAACAATGTGATACAGACTATAATGTCATCTTAATTATACTATTACGTTAGTTTATATTTATTAATAAGACTGACAGAAGTTTTGGCGCCATCGAGAGAAAAGATGGTCGACTCATGAAGAAATTAGCGTATCGTATATTTCCTCGTTGCCGAGAAATCTCATTACATGAGCTAGTGTAAAAAGGCCACCGCTTTATCCAAGAGCCTGACATGACTTACTGACGACTTATGACTGATGACTAATTATAATTGATATAAAATTTGATGCAAATTTCTACTTGACTAATGGCAAAATACTAACGAGATTGCCAAAACCTAAAGAAAGAAAGAAAATAATAAGACTGACAGAGTTGAATATTATAATACTATAGCTATTCCTTTTAAGTACTTTATTATAGGCCACATTCTAGTTTTAAAGTGCATATCGTCGAAAAACTTGGTAAACTTAAGATGCTAACGTTGACTGGGGTAGCACACCAGTAACCTTTTAGTGTATAAGTAAAGTGCAACAGAGCCCTTACCATAACTTTAGGGCGAAATATTCGCTAGTGTCTCTGTAAATTATTTGTATAAAAACTTTGAACAGCGTCTCTACTGGCAACTTAATTAAAGCAAATGGACCACATCTCATACAAAGTTTGCCCTGGAACTAACACATCAATCAAGACTTTTCTCTGAAATCAAATCTGTACCATGGACACTTTCTTTTCGAACTATATTCATAAAAACTAGCTGTACCGGCGAACTTCGTACCACCCGTTCGGTTTGTATGGGGAAAATAAAGTGTTTTTTTCCCATTTTCGCTGCCGCAATTTTTTCGGTTTTTCTCCTTATAAGAACCTTCTTCTGACAATAACTAACACAACAAAAAAGTCCCTTAAATGACATACCAATTCTAATTTCCTATTTGTATGAAACCTTTTACTATCTCATTTACAAAATTATATCTATCACTATACAGATCTCCTTTTTATTCCAATATCTGAATTAATTTTAAGGAATCTAAATATTTCAATTTACATTCAATTCAATTATATTTATAATTCAATTGCAAGGAATATAAATACTCTTTAGCAAGAGGTCAATTGTCAAATCACTTTATACGGCCGTTTTGACAAATTGTAATGTGAATGTCAATTTATTAAAGAAATTTACAACCAAATGCGAGTCGAATTTATAAGTTTTTGTCACGTTTTAATATTTTAATGAGTATGACAAGTAATACCTCATTATAATGTTTTTATAAAACGAAATTGTTAATGCTAATGTTAATGACGAGTTTTAGCGCCATCGAAAAAAAGTTGATCGAAGTTTTTTCATAATTATTTAATTTCGTGTTTATATTGAGTGATATTAGTCAATTTTACTGGTGTTCTGTACAATTTTGTTCAGTGAAAGTGCACAAATGAAATAGTCATGAAGAAATTAGCGTATTGTGTATTTCCTCGTTGCCACCGCTTTACCCAAGACCCTAACGTGCCTTATTAACGCCTTATGACTAATTATAATTAAAACCCGATTGTGGTAAATTTGATACAAATTTCTTCGTAACTAATGGCAAAATGCTAACGCGAATGCCAAAACCTAAAGAAACAAATGTCAAATCGGCCTCACAGCGTGGCTCTAGTTATAATATAAGGGCGCAGTAACTGGCAATATTTACTTTAAAAATAAATGCCATAATATATGACAAGTTTTGTAGTTCCTTTACCGATATCGATTATAATTAGTGTCAGGATAAGCCGCTCATTAAAAATGAACGCGGTATAAAGTGTAGAAAACGCAGGGCGAAGACACTTCAATTCACAGGTCCGGTTTGAAGCGTGTTTGTTTGTTTTTTCGTTCGCAAAACTGTCTTATTTACGTTAATTAAGTGAAGTATAAGTTCGTGACTAGCACTGTGAGAGAAATCCACTGTACTGGTAATATTGAAAGAATCGTGACGGACATTTCTCGTCTTGTACTCGGTTGTAGGATCATATTTATGCAGACTTAATTAATAAAATGTATCTTTTCATTTTTGAATGATATTGTAATGTGTAGATTTGCTTTTAATACAGGGTTGCCAACTTTTATCGTTTTTCGTCCACAGTTTAAAAATAATACAAATTACAATTTTAATTAAATTATTATGAAGTTCACGATCGAAAAATTTTTGTAAATACGATTTGAATCGTAAGGTTGGCAACAGTGCTTTAATATATGTAGATTGTTTTTCGAATAACGTCTTATTCATTGTATACACAATTTTGTACATAATATACATAATACAAAACTACAAAGAATCCTATATTATCCAAATCATAACATGATACAGAGAATAATGAATATCCTAGTATGGTAGTATTAAACCAGGCGAGCTGTTGAAGAAATTAACCACATATCTACCTACCATATATATTTATTTTTGAACTTGATTATTCGCCTTTTTAACCGACTCCGAAAAAAGAGAAAATTCTCAATTCAACTGCATGTTTTTTTATGTTTGTCAATAACCAACCAATTTTGATGGTTATTTTTCAGAAATATAAATCATGATTTCGAGGTGGTTATGAGGCAACTATAGGTATTTATGTAGGTCGTCAATATAAGTGAAAAATTTATGAGCTGTTAAGTTTAATTCAAAAACTACTAGAAGGTTGTTGATTAAATTTATGTGGGACCATTTCGGAATATTTCCTTCTTTTTACAATTAACTAACAATTCGTTTGCAATTACTTAATTAAAATTTAAAGTGGAAAAATAAAGCCCTGCTTATAAAATAAATGTGTAACGAAAAAAAACGCCTAGTTTTGGAACCTCTGGTAAATCATGTCAACAGAAAAAGAAAGATAAGCAACACTGATCTTCGTTGAGTTTTGGCGCCATCGAGAGAAAATATGGTCGAAGTTTTTTCATAATTATTGAATTTCGTGTTGATATTGAGTGAAATTAGTCAATTTTGTACAATTTTGTTCAGTGAAAGTGCACAAATGAAATAATCATTAAGAAATTAGCGTATCGTGTATTTCCTCGTTGCCGCCAAATCTCATTACATAAGCTTGAGTAAACAGGCCACCGTTTTACCCAAGAGCCTGACATGACTTTCTGACGACTTATGACTGATGACTAATTAAAATTAATTGAAATTGATATAAAATTTGATGCAAATTTCTACTTGACTAATGGCTAAATACTAACGTGAAGGCCTAAAGAAAGAAAGAAAGAAAGAACACTGATCTTCAAGTAATTATTATGTCATTTTTCTGTTTGATAGCTGTTTGTCATATTAATCAATGTATTTCATACAAAGAGTAAAGTAACTGTCCATAAAGGATTTCATAATAATCTATTTTTAAGCATAATTTTCTGTAATCCATTACAAATCGTGTGTTTTTTGTTGAAATAATTATCAAATCGTGACCCAATGTTGGGAGTTGGTTTTTTGCAGATTTACTGTTGTCACATTGGTAAAATAGTTTTGTATCTGCGGATGACCTACGTTTACTAAATCTGTGATTGATGCTTTATCACAGAGGTTTCCAAACTTATTTCATTTAACGCCCACTTTGAAAATCAGTTGTTTTGTAGCACCCCCCCCCTCGTTTTTTTCTTGTCAATAACCTCAATAACATATTTGTTGCGCCTAGTTTAAAAAAAAACATTTTTTTCAAGATTTATACCGCCATGCCGCCCGCCGCCGCCGCCCTCTAGGCTTCCAGCGCCCACAAGGGGGCGTTATCGCCAACTTTGGGAAAGGCTGCTTTATCACTACATAGTATAATACAGTCACTTCTTCTTTCCCTATGTCCCTTTATATGCTTAAATATTTAAAACCACGCAACGGATTTTGAGGCGGTTTTTTTAATAGATAAAGTGAATGAATGTTTGTTTATACGACGTATATTTCATAACCGTGCGAAGCTGGGGCGAGCCGCTAGTAGTTTATAAGATTGACATGATGCTTTTACAAAAACTTATGAATCGAGACTCGCATGAGTTGAAAATTGTCACAAATTTATGATATTAGTATAGATTAGTCGTTAAAGAAAGTCATGCCAGGGTTCTAAGTAAAGCGGTGGCGTCATTACTCAAGATTATTTACAGAGATTTGGCCGCGACGACGAAATAAACGATACGATACTTTAGTTTTTTCATGAGTACTTCACAAATGTACAAAATTCCACCAAAATTGAACTATTTCACTCAATATTTACACAAAATTCAGTAAGATATAACCACGAGCATAATTTCTCTCGATGGCGCCAAAATTCATATGGTTTTTTTATAGCTTTTCGTTGAGTTATATTTATGTATTTTTTGTGAACTTATATAATTATTATTCATATTTAAGTCGATTGTTCGTTCAACATTTGAGAGCACCATTTTAAAGTAAAAAGTGTTTTGTTTAAAAGTGTTACACTCGAATTCCACCAAAACTGGAAAGTATAACTTCTATTAGATACATATCTACATCGATTTAAATTTAATCAGTGAATTAAATGTAAAAAATAACCTCAAAGATAGTGAGAAAAAAATATATGCGAAAGCGTCTTCGATAAACATGTGACTTATGGTGGTTGGTACCCGAGTTTATTACAGTTATTATACGCCCAAGGCCTCCACGAACAAGATAACTGGTCTGAAATCACTCGTTTTTTACTCTCAACACATTTTACCACAATTATATACAGTGAATATTCTTTGTGTAATGATCTTACATGTCTGTGAGGCAAAAAAGGAAAGCTCGATTATTATAAAGCACTTATTACCTGTATCATTTTTATTTAAGAACCTTTTCCACTAATTCCATCTAAAGTGTGTAACTGTATATTTAATGTTAAAAATGATGAGATGTCTGATTTAAGGATGTGATAACACTATCGCCAATCCATAATAGACGTCAAGGGTGAAGTCATAAACCTACCTATACCTATAAAGTTGCCTAGACTAGACAGTCTTTTTGAAAAGAGATCTATATACAACCCTTAATATAAATTGGTGTTTCCTGAGAATCGTAAAGGTAATAGACACTTGATAAAACCCCATTACGTACTTTAACATTTATTAAAGTATTTAACCACACGGCTCTTCTAATGGTAAGAGACAACAATGGCCTATAGACACCGTGGATCATAAAGGTGCATTAGTGTCCAGTGTCAGTTATATTTGGCCTAATGTCCTACTCTCAAGACCGGAAAACGACGTTATCATTATGGTAGCAGGTACAGGTAAAACAATGGATCCGACCCGACCAAGTTGCTGTACACAGAATTCTGCCACCATTTTTATTTGGTGCTTATGATACTATAAACTTGACTACCAGTTATGATTGATTGATCCTTAATTGTTCTCCCACTTGACGTCGTTCTAGAATGTCGGTCGAAAAGTCCTCAGATAGCTTGTAGCTTCTAGGGAGCTTCTAAATCTACAAGAAAAGTCGAAAATCTCTTAATGTAGTCTTGGTAAAAAGTTGCTTCAAGTCCCGTCCGAACGGTGGCTCCTAGAATTTTTTTATTTTACAAATTATCATTCTTCTTTTAGCAAGCCATTACCAAAACAAAAAAAAAAAGAAATAAAAAAAACATCGTATGTTGTCGCTTAATTTGTTCTGCGCTATGCGTCACATCTCGAGATGCCGCAACGCGCAACTTGTTAAGTTTTTTTTGCAAACTATATAAATAAATATCCCTGGACAAGTGACACAAATTGAATCTAACCTCAAAGTAAGCAAATTGTATGCTTGTGTTGTGGGTTTTAGTCAACGATTCTAATACAAAGAAATACTTAAATATAGATATCAGAATAAATTTAATAACACCCAGACCAGGAAATGCAGACACCTAAATGATCATCACACAAATGCCTTTCCCCGTCGGGAATCGTTCGGGAATTGGTCGATTTAGTTAGGTGATTAGGTTAGGCGACTCGACTAACGAGACAGTCAAACTCGAGTACCCGAACAAAGTCGGATATCAAGACTTTGTAGAGTCGAAAATCAAGATCTGCCAAACATCTACATTATTGCTGATACCACTCATAACTATGGTTAGGCCCAAGTGTGGTGCAGTTTTAACACTGATAATAGAAGAAGCTAAATCTGAAGGGTGAAGCAGCTTGAGCAAATCCTAATCTCTAGTTCCATCTATAAACTGATGATCTTGAGATAACCCAACCCGACTGGTACTGGTACCAGCCTGCTGCTTAATTTGACCCATTTAGGAAGCTAAGCCGGAAGATACACAAAATCTTCAATCCCCAATCTGAATTTGTTAACGCTGCTTTATTATAATGGTTATATATAGATCTGTATTTCTCGTCAGTAAATTCGATTTTTTTTATGATATTTGGAAGGAAAACAAGTAGACGTATTTCCTGATGGTAAGAAATTCACGTCGCCTAGAAACACCAAAGGTGGTAATGGTGCGTTACCAAACTGAGGCCGGGTTGTTAGGCCTCGAGCAAAAGTTGGCCGGCTACCTTATCCTCCGAACCGGAACACATCAACGGCAAGCACGTTATGGCGGAAGGAATAGATAAGGCGGTGGTACCAATCCCGCCGAGTCGCTGCAAAACTCTACATAGTAAAATGTCACGGTGCTAGTGACACCTAAATAACAGAGAGTATTTAACCACACAATCTTTTCCACATTCTTAAGTAACATTCTCGTGTGTTGTATTCTCATACAATACTGAAATCTCCATGTTACATGTTATATGCATGAACTCTTAACGTTACTCATTTTTCATTCAACTTTGTCGGCAACATTCAAGTGCCGTGAAAAGACAGGCGTAGCAGTCACAAGCGTGACGGGTTCGCGAACGTCAGCCTGTCCCGATCCGACACGCCTTTCCTGTCTTGTCATAAGCTAGGTACAGACATGGCAAACGAACCCGAATGGGTTCGATGACATTCGCTGATGTTTAATTAGCGAATATAGAGATAGTCGTTTTGTGCGGTATTTCGTTATTACTGAAAGTTTGTTAAGAGTAGGAAGCCAGGCGGGTTCGTTAACATTCGCTATTATATTTTCATGAGCGAACGCCAGCGAATAAAATGGTAGACATTTTGTTCGGTGTTTGGTAAATGCTTAAAGTTTGTTATTACATTTGGAACGTTTCAACTGAGCAGTTAATGAGTTTATTTATTTAAACTTAATTCTTCACTAAACGAATAAGTTTGCATAAAATGAGACTTTAACGCCTAATGTTATCCTTCACTATTCAATCACGAGTGAAAGATCGGTGAAATTATTATTTATTTACAATGAACTAAAATAATATGGTTCTATAAAAGACATTTTAAGCAATTAATATTTTTTTTTCTCTTGGGATTGAAATGTCTGTAAGTGAGTCTTTACACAAGAAGAAGTAGGCAGCATTACAATCAGGACTCCCTCGATTAGTCGAAAATACTTGGTCACACAAACATGTAACTAAATGGGCGCTTATTAAATCTTAGGAAAATATTTACAAAAAAATTGTGAAAAACGCGTTTAGAGTTGGTCCACCAAGGCATCGATTTGGCAACCTTATGTAGTTAACTGCAACACCGGACCACTACACCCCAGAGGGGTCACTGTTCGCCTTTAAAGACTAAGGCTATGTTTCACAATGTATCAGTAAAGCAATCAGTAGTTACTTATTGAGTAAATTACTGAACGCTTAAATCCTTTCAGTAGCTTACAACGCGTTTCAGAACCGTCCTCCTCTACTCCTCACACTATTTTTATGTGTCGAGTAGTTACTTAACACTTAAGAGGCTAACACGTGGCAACAACAATTAATATTTGGGTTCCGAAGCACAGTTTAGTAAAATTAGCCACTGTTTTTGTCTAATATTTTTATTGCATTATATATTTTTTGTCAAGTTTTTAGTAAAAAAGATATACATTTTATAAAACATAAAGAAACATTACAAATAAAATAGAGATTGTTAAACAACTTTAGTTTATGACAACAAAACCAAATAAAATTGATTGCATAATATGAGAATGCACTTTTGACGAAACGTAAATGTCATCTGTCTTTTGGCAAGTGTCAATACTCAGTAGTCAATATGTCGAATATCTTCACGTCCATATCCCCGAACAGGTAGCCAGAGGTACAACCAGGGCACTCACGACTAGCCGAAAAGTCACACAATGTAATAGGTTTCAAAACTATTGCCAACCAGCTACATATCCAATCCCGAGCAACGTAGATAACGTTCTTAGAAAATTGAAAATAGAAATTCTCTATTTTTTTAGTAACCCGACCCGGGGATTGAACCCGGAACCTCAAAAAGTCTAGCCGAATAGAACGTGTTGAACACATCTGTTGACCATATTGTGTTGAAAGTTAGAGTTACTCGACAAGTAAATAAGTTAATCGCTACTCTGTCCCACCTATAAGTTACTGGGCAGTTTAAGTGATGATTAGTGTTACTTGATGAGTGTGAAACGCAAAAACGTGTTTTACTTTGTACTTAACTTTTAAGTAGCCTACTTAGAACTTTACTTAGACATTGTGAAACATAGCCTAAGTAAATTAAAATTAACTAAAGTTTATCGTTCGCGTTTGTTTGTTTAGTCTGTA
>NJDC01004589.1:0-20961 GCA_002245475.1 Calephelis virginiensis
CCGTTTAATAGTTATGATGTCACTGACTGTCCTCATAACTGTTTCCGTCGGAGGTTGAAAATAACAAAAAGTAGGTAGCGTAAAAATGCATAAGTGTGTTACTAATCATAAAGATGTAATTTTACCAACTGCCAATGATGACAACTAGAATTTTAAATAAAACTCCATTGGTGTTGGTGGGTAGCATGATTCAAATCTGCTTTCCAAAAAACAAATTGTTCTCTTTCCTTAAACACCTTCAATGTACGCAAACTCGGCGCTTTTTTATGCGTATAGCTAAAAAGCACACGGCTTTCCTGATGGTAAGACAGTCGGGACTTATTGACACCATAGATGTTACAGGTGCGACACTCCCCTGTGGCTGGATGGTTATGCTAATCGTGCAATTCTACTATATGACACTGATAAAATAGGTAAGACAGCGGTGGTCTGCTGTTCATAAACTAAACTTCTTTTAGATGCATGCTATTCAAATGAAACTAAAACAAAAGAGACGACACATATTAGACTTGTCAGATCAATCCGGATCAATAGTTTCAGAGTAATACATTAAACTTCCGTATAAATGTCGTATACAGACTAATTTGACAGCATTGAAATTGTTTTGTCTCCCTCTATAACTTTCGTTGAAAGAAGATAGTGGTAACTTAAAATCAGCTTAGAGAGTGGGCAACCAAATTATAACCAGTGGATCCCTACATGGGCAAGTTCAAGCCGAGCACTCTACCCCCCAGTGCAGTGGTCTTGTTGGTAACGGCTTATTTGAACTTTGCTCGCCTCTTACGATCTGCCTGGCATAAAAGCAGATGGAGTATTTTACTCAGGTGACCCAAACCGATCCGAGGCAAATATTCTTTTAATAATGTTACGGATTGTATCATATTTTTTCGCAGAATTATAATGCAGGGAGAGTGAAAGACGACAGACCATTGCCGCCACCACCAATGCCTCCTCCGCCGCCCCCACCCGCTGTTAATGATGACAAAATCATCACCAGTGGCCCCACGGTACCACCTTCAGAAGCGAAACTAATCAGCATACTGACGGCTTTCCTAATGGTCCATCCACTAGGCGCGTCAATAGACTACCTGGTCTCCTATGTCAGATCTATGACCCCGAGCGTAACGCAGGCGACGGTTTTGGCAACGCTGCAGAAGTATGATGATGTGTTTAGATGCAGGACTTTAGGTATTGGTGCTAGTATAGAACATAGGTGGGGTTTTGTCACTTTTGATATTATTAAAACAGAACAGTGAACATTCAAATTGTTTTATTAACGGCTGTAATATAACGGCCGATTCCAACCCGGGGGTAGTTTATAAAATTGTCAACGTGCACAAGTACCATTTCATGGTCAAAGAGAATAGTTTTTTTTATAAATCAAAATAAAATTATTTAATTTATAATTTCCGCCAAAAAATGTAAGCCTGTTATAGTTTGACAAAACAGAAAAAAACAGTTCGCTATGAATGAATTGGACTTACTGGAAGCTAAAGACCCTCAAATATGTCCTACTCCACACAACACACACCACTAAACTGTTTTATTAGCACCAACAATACACACACTACTAAAAACTCAACATACGTTTCGCTTCGTAACCGAAGCATCGCATCTTTTCGCAACAAAGAATTCGTCTGCACTCCACGAAGGTCGAGCAGATATTAGGTTTTAGTAGTATGTGTAGTGTTTGTGTGGAGCTGGATATATTTTGGGGGTCTTTGGCTTCCGGTAAGTTAAATTCATTTATAGCGCACTGTTTTTTAAAAGCTTTTATTTGACTTTCAATGGATGTAAGTACGATTGTTCGGGTGGAATCTTTAAAACTCAATTTTGAAGTAGATATTTCACTGATTGGACTGAAATTTTGTATACCCGTTTAGTTTGGATGATAATGTACGATAAGGTAACATGACGTCATTCTAAATCGAAAATGGCGGACTATCCAAGAGGGCGGAATAATTATTTTTAATGTACTTCTACAATATGGGTATCAAATGAAAGGGCTCGTTGAGAGCAACTCGGAAAATAATGTGACATCATTCTAAATCCAATATTGTGGACCATTCAAGATAGCGAAATAGTTATTTTTAATGCACTTCTACGATAGTCCCCGTGTTGGTCCGGGCTCTTTTTCAGAATAGACCATCTGCCTTCCTGCCAGGCAGCTCGTAAGAGGCGAGCATAGGCTTAACGTCGCTAACACCGTGACATCTGACTAGGTGTTAGAGTTTCATAGCGACTATCCTGGATTGGTACCATCGCCTTATCTATTCCTGTCGCCATAACGTCAGCACTTGCCGTTGAGATTTTCCGGTTCGGAGGATAAGATAGCCGGTACATTTACCGAGGCCTAACATTCCGGTCTCAGGTTGGAAACGCACCATTACCACATTTGGTGTCTCTAGCCGGTGTAAATTTCTTACCAACAGAAATACAGTAGCAAACACAAATGACGTCATTTGATGTACACTTTTGCAGTTTGAGTTGGCAACTGAGATACATAATCAGCTCACAGATCAGCGATAAATTAAATTAAAATGAAAAAAAAAAACTTCAGGAAGAGCTTTTATTTAAACGCTATAAAAAGAAGAAAGGTTTTTTAAAAGTACTTTGAACTGAAGATACCTTTAAAAAGAAGAAAATATATTTTTTCTTTTTTTTATATTAAAAATGATTAACTTTTAACTTACAACCTCAATATACACAACTTCAATATGATCATAAAAGCTTGTCTTAAAAATTTTACTTTTGATTTATTTTAAATAATGTTACTCTTTTAAATAATGTTACTCTTTTAAATAATGTTACTTTTCTCTTGGACTTTTGGTGGCCCTTTGTACGATTTTGTTCAGTGAAAGTGAAAAATTAAATAATCATGAAAAAATTAATGTAAAAAATAAAAATTTAAACCCGATTTTATTAATTCGGGTAACTAGATTCAAATTTAAACTTGACTAATGGCAAATGTCAAAAACTGAAGATATAATTATTTTCTATTGAAAACTTTATTTGAGGCACAATTTATACATATGTACTACGTAACTTGAGGCTTAGCGCAATCGAGAAAAAAGATGGTCGAGGTTTTTTTATAATTATTGATTTACGTCAGATGTAACACTTGTGTGTCGTCGTTTGTACGGTACGGTCGAACTCCTGAGGATGCCTCGGTGTAGAGGCGAAACGTACGTCGAGTGCGATTTGGTGTTCTCTGTGGTGAGTGCTTCGACAAAGTTGGCGAAGGACGGTACAAGTGGTTTTGTTTCCCGTGTTCGGACTCTATTTGTGTACTGTAGGGTTACTCTTGAATCTCGATATCATGCGAATTCTTTCTTTCTTTAGGTTTTGGCCTTCACGTTAGTATTTAGCCATTAGTCAAGTAGTAATTTGCATCAAATTTTATATCGATTTCAATTAATTTTAATTAGTCATCAGTCATAAGTCGTCAGTAAGTCATATCAGGCTCTTGGGTAAAACGGTGGCCTTTTTACACAAGCTCATGTAATGAGTTTTGGCGGCAACGAGGAAATATACGATACGCTAATTTCTTCATGATTATTTCATTTGTGCACTTTCACTGAACAAAATTGTACAAATGCCATCAAAATTGACTAATTTCACTCAATTTAACACGAAATTCAATAATTATGAAAAAAACTTTTCTCTTAATTTGACATCTTGACATCTTTTCTCTTGATGGCGCCAAAACTCCATCATGCGAATTGGAAATTGGAATCGTATATGTCACTTTAGGTGCTTTTGAACACAGTATAAGGGGATTATTAACATTTAGTTACAAATAAATTCAACGAATAGGATAAAATAATTTACTATTTACTATTAACTAAATGTCAATAATTCGCCAGAATTGTGTTCAGGAGTACCTAAAATTAGATATTCGATTCCAATTTCCAATAATGCATGAATCGAGCGTCGAGAGTAACCATAATGGTCGCAGAGGTGGGTGGTGGGAACGTCAGTTAGGCTTGTCACATTCTGTGTCGTTTGGAGGATTGTTTGCCACAACATTTACACTGCTTACGCGGAATTAGCAAAATAAAGGTATATTTTACATCTGATATAATGGATTTCCGCAAATTAACACCTGATTCAATAAAATATTGAATTACGTGTTTATACTGAGTGAAATTAGTCAATTTTGGTGGCATTTTGTAAAATTTTGTTCAGTGAAAGTGCACAAATGAAATAATCATGAAGATATTAGCGTATCGTGTATTTCCTCGTTGCCGCCAAATCTCCACATGAACTTGAGTAATGAGGCCACCGCTTTACCAAAGACTCTGACGGAACTTATTGACGACTTGTGACTAATTAGAACTGAATCCCGATTGTGGTAATTAATCTGATGCAAATTTTTAGTTGACTAATAGCAGTATGCTAACGTGAATGGTAAAATCTAAAGAAAAAAGAACTTTACTTGACTTAGCACTTGAGTTCAACATTCACCTAAGTTTTTTGGCGCTGTCGAGAGAAATGATGGTAGTATTTTTTCGTAATTATTGAATTTCGTGTTTATATTGAATGAAATAATCAATTTTGCTGGTAATTTGTACAATTGTATTCAGTGAAAGTGCACAAATGAAATAATCATGAAGAAATTAATTTATCATGTATTTTCTCGTTGCTGCCAAATCTTATAAAATGAACTTAAGTAAATAAAACTTGAGAGAAGCTTTAATAATGCTTCTACCGCTTTACTTCAAGACTTTGACATGACTTTCATAGAAGACTTATGACTAATTTTGAATAATTTAAACCCGATTTTCTTAAATCCGGTAACTGGAAGCAAATTTTAACTTAATTAATGGCAAAAACGTTGGTGCCAAAAACAAAATAAAAAAAAATTGACAATCTCATGTTCTAATTGACAAGAGCTTTGGCGCCATCGTGAATGAAGATGGTCGTATTTTTTTCACAACAATTGAATTTAGTGTAAAACATGAGTAAAATTGGTTAATTTAGGTGGGAATTAGTTTAATTTTGTTCAGTGAAAGTGCACAAATAAAATAATCATGAAGAAATTAGTGTAACGTCAATTTCCTCGCTGCCGCCTAATCTCATAGACGAGCTTGTGTAACGAAACCACCGTTTTACTCAAGACCAGACATGACTTTGTAAATTAGTAACTAGTGACTGAAATAAAGAATGAATACGGAAGACATAAATTGTAAATATACAACAATAAAAAGATTTATTAATACGGAAGACGTGGCTGTATGGACTCAGACCCTATGCCTTTCCCCGACTGGGATAAAATTAAAAAACAACAACAATCTAATTGACAATCTGCATTACAATCTGCCACTGACAGGATAGCACTGATTGATAGGGCTGTGATATTTTTTAACATTTTGGATTTTCGTTACATCGATGTATTTTTACATTTTATTTTATTATTGTTTGTTTTCACTGATTTTTTTTCCGCTTTAGTTGTAATCAGACCATTAGCTCTCTTATATCTGCGGGAGCGTTTCAGTTTTCTGCACCCTACGGATTCCTCTTTTCGTTCCAATCGTAGTGCTGTACTTCGTTTTCCCGCTTCTCACTCTAATTGTTATTCTAAATCTTTTACTTTTCAATCAGTCAAATTGAGGAATTCCCTTCCTGTCGAGATTCATGACAGCCCTTCTTCACCTGTTTTTAAGATAAGATTGGAGGAAGTTTACTTTTCGTTGACATAATCACAAATTCGTATATTATCCTACTAAGATATTTTAATAGAATAGAAAATATTTTTATTCACATTTACCTTACAAGAGGCACTTGTGACGAGTCTTTATTATACTGTTTTGATGACATTTTAGTTGATAGACATAGTGCATTATGCAGAAAAGAACAGATTGTAATAGGAACTACTGCTTCTGCAAATTTCTGCAGTTAGAGATAAGCTTGCCTTTTGTGCATTTTTACTTCTTCTGTGTTTTATATATTTATGATTTTTGTGTGCAATAAAATAGTAAATAATAATAATAATACATATTTACTGTGGGTATCTATTTTTGTATAATACGTTCATATACATAACACGTCAGAACAAATAGGAACATCATTAATTTGATGTTATTCGATTTTGAATTTTTCATAACTTCTCTATTTTAATTTCTCTCCTTGCTTATCACATACAAAAATAAAAGTATAGGAAAGTGGACCCTCGGTTTCTATGTTTCAATCTTAAGGACTAACGGAATTAACGCTAGGACGATAATAATTTTAAGTGAACACGCTTTTTACAATTAAACTATTTTGCCATACTAGTTTGGCATACCGTTGTCAATTTAATTCCTACCTACATGGCTACTTGAATACAAGTAAGTTACTTCTCTTACTCTAAGAATGATAAATGGACGAATCTGCTTAAATGTTTTAACAATTGATGAAAAATTTACATTAACTTTAACAATATCTATGTGCCCAAAGTATGTAAATTTTGACTAATTTTTTAAAAAAAAAATACTATACCAGTTTTTGTTTTGTTTGCGCACTCCTGACAAGTTCAACATTTACTGATTGGCAGTTTTATTTCTTGACAGTTGTTCAGTAGGTTGTTTAAACAAAATTACGTTTGGTATTAGGATAAAAAGTACATTAGATTAAGTTTATGATTATATTGTAGTTAAAATAGTTTTCAATGACAAATAAACATAAAATCTTATTTGAAAATTGCGAGTGTCGATATCTACATATATATATTTATCGAATCGAATCATCGACATTTCGAAATAAAATATCGATATTTTATCTACAACCCTAGTGTTTGAAATTTGAATGTTATGTTTTACGGTCATTGTTGAATCATTGTTGAATAGACGTGATTGTGTAGTGTTGTGGTTATTTTAATTTAAAGAAATGAAAAATTGGTGGAATTGGGTACTAGTTTTAGGTTTAGCAAGTTTATTATTTATAGCTATACCTCTAATGTACCCTAAATCTAATAATATGGAAAGTCTACGTGAAATGTTTGATAATTATTTGATAAAGTTCAATAAAACTTATAGAAATAATACTCCAGAATATGAAACAAGGTTACAGCATTTTATCGTAAGTATCAAGTTAAGATTATATGTACATTATTCATGAGTAGGTAGGCGTTTTCATCTTGAGTTCAAGTTCTCGGTTAAATCAAAATTGTTTTTATGAATTCTTGGTACAAATTGTGCCTCTCAAGTTAGAATTTAAAGTTATAAATTAGTCAAGCGCAAGACAGCTGCCCTTTCTGTCTCATGTCTCAAGTAATTAAGTATGCATAGTATAAGCACAGACATAAGCACTAAAAAAAATTCAGGGAAGATTCTGTATGAGTTTCACCTACTTCAAAAACAAATAACATTTTGCTATGTATTATCTTTTCTTTATTAGCCACTCACACGTCCACCAATACTTTACTATCCAAAACAAAAAGGTAGTTGTACGTCCAACGATACTTTAGTATCCTTAGCTACAAATTTTATAAAACCGTCATCTATCAATAACATACATTACTTTTTGCGTGTTTGAGTTGTGGAGTCAATAACTGACGAACTACTTTACCAAATAATCATGAGATGGTAGTGTAAGGAGTCTTGACAAATAAAAACAAACGTTTATATTCAGTCTACTCACGCTTTGGTCAGTGTTCTTGAAGCGCCAGCGATTTTGTCGTAAGTGCTTCATTTTTATACATTTGTACAAAGATACATTAAAATAAACTAGATGATTTGTGCTTTATAATTAAGTATTCATATCACAGTTGTAAAAATAAAATCAAGTCCTGTTTTGATTTCAAAGTATAGCTGTTTCGAAAAAAAATACATAGGAGCTACCATTGTTGTTATTGACCCAATTTTAGTTATTTCTACGTAGTTTTTCAGTGAAATATGGATTGATAGTTTGTCATAAACATAATAATACACTGTAAAAACAGAAATATACAATATTTACGGAAGATTCCATAAAAATGTCATTGTATTCCTCAGGTGTTTAGGTTTGGATAGATTACTATCCACGGACGGAACTAAAATGGTTCAAATTAAGGCTGTGTACAAACAGCAAAATACGATTGCAATATTTTTTTGTTTCGTGTAGTGGTGTTTCTTTGCCTGTTTGACATAAGGAATAATGTTATGTTTATTAATGATTGTTGATTTTTGCTATCATTTTTTATTTTTCTTGGTGGTTTCATCCCACTTTATTTCCCTTGTGGTGATTTAATAACATAATTCAACAATACAGAAATACAGATGATACAACCAAATACTAGGCCTATAAGGGAACATCACCATTTTCCTGAAAAAACTGGCTTTAAACAAAGTCGATGTTGGCTATGCACCAGCGAAGTGCCTGGAATGTAATATAAATTTATGCAAAGGTTGCTGTTTCATGGTGTACCACACATAATTGGTAGATTTTTTTATTTATTTTTACAGTTACAATGTTCACACGTTTTTTATTTATTAAGGATTATTAAATAAAACATGACATATATGTATATTATTATTGCTGTTTATTTTAAAACCCCACCTAGAAAAAAACTATAACCGTCTTTTTTTATCTTGGTTATATTTTGAGTTTGCGAGCGAGTCGAAAGTGCTTGGGACCATTGCGATAAAATTATTAAGAGAGATGTTTTGTTTCGATTCATTTAACTACTTAAGAGTTAATTATACATCATTTTAAAGAAAAAAACGCCTAGTTTGTTGTGACATTGTTTAATTGGTAAAATAAATAATACTTTTTCGATGTGGTGTAAATGAATACAAAATTCATGTTATTTCATCTTCAAGTTCAATATTTATACCTATTTTTAATATGTTAAATTAAGTGTTCAGACCTTAAAAAATATTTAGATTTAATATGTAGTCTTCTATAAAATTTTCGTAGTATTTGTATTTACACTAGGTATTATAGTTAAGAAGCTATAAAAGTTTTTTGATACACCATGCGAGCGTGATACCAACCGAATCAGCGCCACGCGTAGTTGGACGGACAACGGTATAATAGGTATTAGGTCCGGACGTGTGAGTGGTTTGGTAAAAGTTTAAGTATTATATTTCTATTAATATAAATATACCTATTCTGGTTATTATGAAATCGGTGCCTGCCACTGTCGTATTTCGTGCGAGAAGGTAGAGTACTTGTACACAAGGCCCAAGATAGCAGCTAAAAGAGACCACTGGTAACATCTAGGTATGGTTTGTACATAAAGCAAATGCTTAATTACTTCAGGATCTTACCTACTTTTTATCTAAGTTAAGTACTTTATTACATTATAAAAGCATTATTTAAAAATTAGGTAAAGTGGAAGTACCTAATTCAATTTATGCAATTTAAATAAATATCTAAAAGTTGTTCATTTAATTTCCGAAATTATTCAATTTTAAACACAAAATTTGTTTAAAAATGGTAATGTTTAGTTTTCCAAACTTCCTATGAACAGAAAATAGTGCTATACCTATCTTATTTACAATATTTACTTAAGTTTTGCATTTTAGAACATTCTAAATATGAAAGTCCAAACCTGCTAACATATCAAATTTATTCCTTTTTTATGACAAAAGACAGCAAACAGGCACGTGGCTCCCCTGATGGTTAGAGATAAGGTGATAATGGTAGCCTATTGATATTGTTAGATATTGTATGCTTTCCTCTGGATGGGGTGTAAGGTCAATTGTGCAAGTCTGCCAGCTACCTCACTGTCCGGACCAGAACATGTCATTGTCATTACGGCTGCAGGAGTATGTAAGGCTGTGGACCTGGGCAAGCTGTTGCAATTCACTCTACCATTACTGGTCATTTTGGTCCTGTTGCAACTTTTACGAGCTGCCAACTGAACAATAATGATGAAAAAAAAATTTATTTGTGCAATATGTGAGTGTATTATAACACCACATGTTTTAGGAGCAGACACGGGTCATAGTAGCAAAATCATGATATAGTGAATAGAATGATACATATATCAAAACACATTATCATGTGGCCACATGGCTTAGTAATGAATTAAAAATGTTTTTTTGGCTGAAGCCATTATGTGCAACCAGCAAGTGACATTTAAATTTTGTTACATTTTTGTTGTAAACTGTTTAATGCCTAATTTAACACAGATTTTATTACTATATAATTATATCGTTTAGAAACAAAAAACAATGTTTCTAAGTTTTCACAAATTCAAAATTTTCATTTGGCTTAACTTGTTAAATTAAAACAATTTTGCCAACAAATTAAAATCTGTTTTGTGGCTGCTTAAATGCTGTAAGCATTTAATCTATCTTTTGCTGTGTGAATCTAATTAAAGAAGGAGTGTTCTCATAAGATAACCATTATGTATTTAATCTTCGTACATTCTTGTAATGAGTCAATTTTCAAAGACAGACACAAAATTGTTTATTTTCATCAAAATATAAGATAATTATGTTAAAGGAAAAAACTTATTGCTAAAAGCTGTTGTCTGTGGCATTGACCGCTGACCGCATTTTATAGTAAATTGGTTCTCCCATGAAAAAACAGAAGATATATCTTCGTAAATAGTAGCCTATATTCTTTTCCACATTAATCTATTTCTATTTTAAATTTCGTGAGGATTGATTGTGGTAATATTGTATTAAATATTAGATTGTGTCATTTAAAACATACTAGCGACTCGCCCCTGCTTTGCATGGGTATAAAATATGCACATAAACCTTCCTCTTCAATCACTTGATCTATTTAAAAAACGAATCAAAAGTCGTTTTGTAGTTTAAAAGATTTTAGCATACAAAGGGACATAGGGACAGAGGAAGCAACTTTGTTTTGTACTATGTAGTGAAGAGTTAACCTTTTGCATCGGATGCAAAAGCTGTATTGGAGTAGATATTCATATGTAGCAATGGTGTTTATTTTACTCAAGGTTAGAATTAGAACTGACATTCTCATACTCTTAATATTTTTAGAATTCGGTTAAAGAAATTGATGAATTGAATGCTGCTTCAAGAGGCCCTGAACCACATAGAGCTAAATATGGTCTCACGTGTTTCTCAGACATGTCTAAAGATGAATTTCGTGAAGTCCATTTGTCAAGTATAGGAAAACATAATCACAAACACAGACGAGGGGGAGACACATATGTTTATAATGTTGTATTCAATATTGATAATTCAATGAATAGAGACGATCATGTGGTTAAACCTTCTCATACTAACAGTCTTAGAAGAAAACGAGCAGCAACACTTCCTGTTCATGTTGATTGGTAAGATGTTTATTTAATTTTTTTATTAAGTCGACTATTGGTGGGTTTTTTATGGTTTAAGTTCGAGACCAAGTAAATGGTTCTCCTGATCCTTTCTTCTACACTTAATAGTAAACTGATAATATGGAAATGTCTGTATATCAGTAAGAGTTAAGTCAGTCAAAGAAATTAAAATCTCAAGACAAATTACTCAAATAAATCTTACCCCAAAGTAAGCAAAATTTATTTGTGTTTTTTATTAATGATTGTCATTAACAGTTTGAATCGAAAAAATGAAGCATTGATTTTCCTACACCCGGAAATGCAGAACATCTGAATGTTTATCAAACAAATGGCTGCACCTGTTGGGAATCGAACCTGAGTCTCGCGATTGATCGTTATATTCCGAGGCAGTCAAAGTTATGTATTAATAAATTACGTATTTTTATGCTAGAAATTCTTTAAAATCTTGTTTTGTCCATTTTACGCGAAAACATACTTTATAAAACACTATAATATATGTTTAATCATGCTTATATTTATGGTAATAATTGTTTATCAGGCGGGAGAGTGGAGTTGTGGGTCCAGTTCGTGACCAAGGTATGTGTGGAGCGTGCTGGGCGTTCAGTACGATCGGCACCATGGAAGCTATGGCAGCGATATCCACTGGAAAGCTGAACACCCTCAGTGTGCAGGTAACTATACTTTTTTCATTCATACTTTATGTCTAGTCCTATAAGCAGAGTGTATCGAATGCCAAAAACCTCAATTCCTACGTACCTATCTAGTTTCCTCAACATTAATTAGTAATACTGTAATTAATTGTAATATATAAGAATATGGTTAGGATTTACAACAAAGTTCAGAAGCCAACTTAAGAACTTGCGGGGTAATTTTTTAAAGAATACTCTAACAAAACAAAACATGAAATCGAACAACGTGATAATTAATTATGGCCAAGTTTGTACTTTGTTTTGTATCCACTCTTCCACGGAACAACGCTTAGGAATACACATATAAAGTAGCTTGCAACCTTTGATGAATCATATAGTACCCGCCAAACAAATTCTGTCACAGTTCGGTCCAATGAATTCTGTGTGAGCAGCCTGGATATAGACAAGCACACATCATAACTTTTAAATGAATGAACCGATTTTGTGACGATTTTTTTTATTTGAAAGTTGACGTAATCGAGATTTTTAGCGATGTTACTTCCTTTATTGAAAATTTAGAATGTTATGTTTATTTAAAATATTATGTACCTGTATGTACAGATTTATTTTTTCTACATTTTTATTTATGCATAGAAATTATACAAAAAATGTTAGTTAAAAATATAAATATTAATTAATTATAAATGTAACGTAATCCATTACGCTGACTTTACGTGGTAAAAATATTAACTCCCTTTACGCGGTAATAAACTATATCCTACTTTTAAGTTGCTCAGTAGTACAAACATCAATCTCACTAAATCTATTGAGTAGGTTTCGTATCGTTTTAGAAAAAAGTACAGACAGATAATAATAAAAAAAAAACAATTTGTGTTTCGCTATACATTGTACAGAAATTCATTCTTCACAGTTTTAATGTGCAGTAGGTACTGCTGTTTAAATTACGCGCTTCGGCTTTACACTTTTTAATCTTTTTACACTTTATTTTTAATTTATACTTTTATTTTTAAATTGGCTGACCTAATCTAAATTTAAGCGAAGTGATTAATTATGTAATAACAACTCTATATATATATCTTTAAAATACATTCTGATTTCCGAAGCTTGACGAATCTAGTCGAAGCGCATAATTTAAGTAGTACTACTATTATATATTTATTTATAGATTCAATAATTTAAGCCCATCAAATTTACAAAAAAAAACTGACTTCAATTTCAATAAACAATTAATCATTTAAGTATATAAAAATAGGTATTAAACCCTATTTCCCTGGGGTTCCATCATCAGATCCAAGCTCGATGGTAATGGGATCACCTTGGAACTATGCTTTATGAAATAAAAAAATATAGTCGGTTTAGAAATGACGGAGAAATCTATTCACATAGGTATGTAAAAATATGTAAGAGTCGAACATATAACCTCTTTTTTTAAGCTGGTTAAAAAGGAGCGCGCTACGCTGCCTTATTTGGACGATTGATGGCGCTCCATTCAGGTTAATCTTATCGTGATTTCTTTTAAACTATTTCTACAAATCGCTTAGTGTAAAAAATAAAGTTAATTTACTATAATACTATACTGTACTAGAAATAAGTAAAATAAGTATCTTCACGCCCATATCCCCGAAGAGGTAGCCAGAGGCACAACCAGGGCACCCACGACTAGCCGAAGATACTAAGTTCCACAATGTGATAGGTGGCAAAGCCTATCGCCAACCGGGCACATATCCTATCCCGAGCAACATTTTTGTTAAGAAATTTGGAAAAACCAAATTTTATTTTTGTTGCCCGACCCGGGATTCGAACCCGGGACCTCGAGCACAGAGGCGATAATAGCCTGTGTGATAATAGGCTGTACTATAATGTATTAATTTCAAAATTAAAAAAAAAAACAAACAAAAAAGAATTTAAAAGAAGTAAAAAGGTCTTTAACTTAAATGAATTTTTGACTCTCTTTGATATAATCGCTTCTATATAAAAGGTAGATATATGCTATCCCGGATTGTCATGAAGATATTTTTCAGACAAATAATTTCACAGTACATCATATTCAGCAAGTTACACAATTTAATAAAATCAGGCATAAATAATTCAGAATTAGTCATCATCGTCAAAAAAGTTATGTCAGGATCTTGAGTAAAGCGGTAGTCTCATTACTCAACTTCATTTAATGAGATTTGGCGGGAACGAGGAAATACAAGACCCACTATTTTCTTCATGATTGTTTATATTTAAACAAAATTGTACAAAATTGTACCAAAATTGACTAATTTTACTCGATAGGTATATACTCGAAAGTTTATTCTCTCGATGGCGCCAAAACTCGGGAGGGAGACTTGCACTGGAGACCTATCATCCGTCGCGACCTATTTTTATCAGCGTCGCCAACTTTGTCGAAGCACTCACCACAGAGAACACCAAATCGCAATCGACGTACGTTTCGCCTCTACACCGAGGCATCCTCAGGAATTCGACCGTACCGTACAAACGACGACGCGTGTCTATGTGGTGAGTGCTTCGACAAAGTTGGCGAAGGACGTGACAAGTGGTTTTGTTTCCCGTGTTCGGACTCTACTTGTGATCTGGTCGCGGAGGTGGGAGGTGGGAACTTTAGGTAGGGTTGTCACATGTAAAGAACGTGACAATTTATATTGTTTCCCGAGCTCTTCCTATATTCGTGTTCTGGTCGCGGAGGTGGGTGGTGGGAACGTCAGTTAGGCTTGTCACATTCTGTGTCGTTTGGAGGATTATTTGCCACAACGGTTACACTGCTTACGCGGAATTAGCAAAATAAAGGCTTATTTTACATCTTTTATAATGGATTTCCGCAAAGTAACGCCTGATTCAATAAAATATTTATGAAAAACCTGTCAATTTTTTCTCTCAATGGCGCTGAACCTTAGGAGATAGACTTGCACTTTAGACCTATCATCCCCTGTCAACGCGCTTGTAATATTTATGGTGTCTATAGGTCAAAGCTGTCTCGTCCATATGCTCATTTGCTAGCTTCTGTGTTATGCCACAAACGCCATAACATTCAGGTTTTTTAACATTTGTTTGACCTTACCGGCTATGTAAAATCTATTTATTATTAATGTTTTTATGACATCATGTTATCGACAATGACACAAGTGCGTTCAACTATAATTGTCTATAAGTAATAATTGAATACCGTCAAGTTCATCTATTCAAAGGCAAAAATTAGTTAGGATGTTCTCGAAGGTTTTACCCCCCAATAAAACTTTTTGTATATGTAACACAGAGAAGATGTAATAGCGTTTTAATAATAATAGTAAATAAATATCCCTAGACAACTTATACAAGTTGAATCTAACCCCAAATTAAGCAAATTATATGCTTGTGTTATGAGTGTTAATCAACGATATTGATACATAGAAATACAAACAAACATAGACAGACATACAAACATTTTGAAAATGTGTTCTGCCCGTTTTTAGTCGCCTGCGCATATTATTTTAAATGTACAGAACTCGCTTCACTCTTGTACAGATTAAGTATAATAATATTATGTACTTATCGATTCGTACTCTCGCCGTTTGAATTATTATTATTATTATTTCTTTCTTTTGGTATTGGCCTTCACGTTAGTATTTTGCCATTAGTCAAGTAGAAATTTGCATCAAACTTTAAATCAATTTTAATCAATTATAATTAGTCATCAGTCATAAGTCGTCAGTAAGTCATGTCTGGATCTTAAGTAAACCGGTGGCTTCGTTACTCAAGCTCGTCTATTGAGATTTGGCGGCAGCGAGGAATTAGACGATACACCAATTTCTTCATGATTACTTGATTTGTGCACTTTCACTGAACAAAATTAATCTGATTCCCACCTAAATTAACTAATTTCACTCAATATAAACACGAAATTCAATAACTATGAAAAAATTACGACCATCTTCATTCACGATGGCGCCAAAACTCTCTTTATTATTATTTTTAAATTGTTTTCTTTCCTCAACTTCTGTAGAGTTGGTATACAATTTGTATTTACGAGCATCAGCCAAGTAAATAATAACAATAATTATTATTTTATTTTTATTCATTCCAAACTATCTTATTTAACAATCGCAAAAATATACAAAAACCCCATTTGGATTTGAATGAATGTGGAAACTTCAGCAGTCAACTCTTTTTACACAGTAAAATATACGCCTATTTAAAAGAACAAATTGAATGTTATGCTAAACATGCCTTATGTTTTATTATTTAAAAACCTGTTCGAGTTCATCAAGTACTGTGTTAACTTGTAATGAATTATTATTAACTAGCTGTTGCCCGCGGCGTTGCTCGTCAATGGTCCAACAGGAACATTTTTTTCGGGATAAAAACAGTGCTATGTGCTAATTCAAGTTACCCTCTATGTGTGTGCCAAATTTTATGAAAATCGGTTCAGCAGTTTTTGCGTAAACAAGTGTGAAACAAACATACAAACTTTTACATTTATAATATTAGTAGGATAATACCTACAACCAATCAAGCTTGTATGATGCGTTTCAGGCAGAACACTTTTGTTTTCATCGTTTAGATTATATAATAATATACAAATATTATTACTTTATTTATGCAAAAAATATATGTTATTAATAAATTCCAATTTAAATGTTTAATGGATGTCTAGACTTGTTTTTACAAAAAATTATATAAATTAATATGGATAGGACGCCACAATTCTACACTACATTGCAATTTTAAAAGCAAAAAAAATCCTGATGATAAATACATGTGGTAGCCCACGTGATTTAAGAGGTAATTTTGGTGCGTTGCCAACTTTCTTGAAGACTAGTAAGTTTATCGTGTATTACCTGTATATGTTTACTACAAAACTTATCAGTATAATATGAGGTATATGAGTAAGATGCGAGCATAGGTTTAGACGGCTTCCAGACGGTTGTAAACTTCTAGATTTTAATCTTGTTGGTTTGTATCCCTTTGAACTTTAAATTTAAACCAAAATTTAAGAATAATCGGAAGCCTAAAACAAAGTTTCCGTCAAGGTTACCTTTGTTGGAAGGCGTGTTTACAACAGTCTAACTCCTATAGTCCGGTGAAGTTGTAAAAACCGGCTAACCTAAACGTCTAAAAAAATTATTGTCACTAAGGTCATGACTGTGGAGGTAGTTTTGGTATTAGTGCCATCGTTGTACAAATGTTCATCAGTGTTCACTACTTTTGTGTTATGGTCTGGAGAATAATATGGTAGTTAGTAAACTCTAGGTGTGACACGAGATTTGTCTTTAGTTTTGATGACAGTTCAAACGAATTTTAAGTGCTTTTTAAAATCAACTTAGTCTTGATGACGTGATTAATAGCAATAATTGTTTCATTAATGAATACCTTAATCATTAATGATTATAAGTAAATGAGTAATTAACTATTCACAAATGATGTCTTATGGATTCCAATATTTTGAGTCAGATGTAAGGTTCCACGATCAGATCACTCGGATATTTATCCGTTTGTATGAAAAAGGGTAATGAATGTGAAGGAAGCCAGACAGGGTTGTCAGGATCGTGAGGTTGGCACTGGATACTCTTTGCCTACTCTGTAAGAGACTTGGCGTGAAGATATGTTAGTGGTGTGTGCTGTAAGGTTTACGTTTCGCTGGTACCTTTGTATGCATGTAAATTATTTCTTTAATAAAAAATACCTCCAAACCTACCTGTATTTAAATCCGCTTGATATAGTTTGATTGTTGTAATGTATGTATGTTAGATTATATAATACCAATTATAATTAAGATTTTTTAGATTTGTCTCAACAGCTAGAGTTTTAAAAGATTAACTAAGAGATTTTTAGATTTGTCGCAACAGCTAGAGTTTAAAAGATTAAAAAACATAGCGGCCGCGAGACGCCATTGTTATAAGTTTTTTTTTTATTTTTTAACCCTCCGATTTCGTTATCAAATGGAAAAACTTATCTTAAGAATTTTAAAATTATTATGATGGTAATAGTGTTGCTACTTTTTGGGCAGGCAGGTTTTTTAAATATTACCGTTGATTAGACCGATGAACACCGGACACGAAATGCTAATAATAATAAAATGTACTATGGAATAACTAAACAAAAAAAAAACTAAACAAATATAAAGATAATGAGTTACCGTTCATGGTTCATGAAGGTGCTTTGGTGCTTAATTATTTTTAACTGACTTCCAATCGACTGCTTTTTTTGGGAGCCATTATTTAGAACTTATTGGAAGAACAATTTTTTAAGTTTAAAAGTAGATTTGACCTTTTTAGTTGGTTCCATTCATTGGTTCCATTTAAGTTTCACGTACAAATGTATGTCATAATACCGCCCTATTAAATTGAAGTCTGTTTTTGCTTCTTTAAGATATACCTTATCACCTCTGCTCCGTTTTTTGATATGTTTACGCGAGGTTTCGAGTTTGATTTCTGGGTCGGGCAGCAAGAAAAATAATGTGGTTTTTCAATTTCCTAATAAAATCAATGTTGCCCGGGATTGGAAGTGCCGGGTTGGCGATAGGTTTGCTACGTAACTCATTTGGTATCTCTGGCTAGTCGTGGGTGTTCTGGTTGTACCTCTTCCTACCGTTTCGGCGATATGGGCGTAAAGGTTATTTTCATAAGATAGATATACCTTAAACCTAAAACTTCACTTAAGATGTCTACGATTTCTGTGAACGTTATACTTAATTATTATTATAGTATGCAGCGCGTGAGAGGGCCAGTTTGATTTACATAGTAATAAATTCGTGAATGTCACATGTATCTTGAAAATCCGGTTTCTTAACTTGCTATACAGAATATTTGACGTAAGAAGTAGTAGAATTATATTACTTATCGTTGGCACGTGATATTTTCATAAAAAAATTGAAAGAAAGGTTTAGTTTTTATTGTGTTATAAATAAAAACAAAGAAAGATACACATATTAATCAAATTTATAATTCGTATCGGCAATAGTCCTTGTGATTGAAAGGCCAGCAGACCGATTTATGTACTGAGATACGTGGATACTGCAAGAAGAACATGTTGCTTACAGTCACCAAAGAAGGAAATGGTGCGCTAAACTACTAAGGTTAAGATGCTAAGCCTCTTACGCAAAGATTATCGTGTAACTAAATTCGGGTTATCAGCGATTCCTAGCAGAACCCTACAACTAACAGTCATGGTATTAGTGGCAAAGAAATCTACACAAACGAACAAAGCTGTCTTTATTCCGTGTTGGTCCGGGCTCCGTTGCAGAAATAGACCATCTGCCTTCCTGCCAGGAAGCTCGTAAAAGGCGAGCATAGGCTTACCGTCACTAACACCGTGACATCCTACTAGGAGGTAGAGTTTCGCAGCGACTCGGCCGGTTTGGTACCACCGCCCCAATTCCTGCTGCCATAATGTCTAAAGCCTTTCGTTGACGTGTTCAGGTTTGAAGGGCAAGGTAGCCGGTAAACTTACTTTTGCTTGAAGCTTAACATGCCGGCCTCAGGTTGGCAACGCACCATTACCACCTGTTGTTTCTAGGCGGCGTGAATTTCTTACCATCAGGAAATCCGAATGCTTATTTGCCTTCCATTATCATAAAAATTAAATATTCGTATAGTTTGTATATCTACTACACTATGACCGAGGATTAGTTTAATATGAGTTTAATACAATTTTTTGCTATATTTCAAAATTGGAATATTAGAGTAACAGATACCCACTTTTATAATGACAGTAGAAATATCGTGGTATTTCGAAAATGACGCGTTGGCATTAGGCAACAACCAATAGCTGGTTGCTCATACATGCGAAATGATATGGTTGTCAGAGTTATATTCAACCTTTTTGAAATTGAGGTTTCGTCTCAAATGAACGTACTAATTTCAAAAATGATACATTGCCGTTTTCTTGCGTAGTGGTGTAAAAAGTTCGTTTTACTTTCCAGGAGGTTATAGATTGTGCTGGTCTGGGGAACAGTGGTTGCCTAGGCGGCGACATCTGCCTACTCCTAGACTGGCTGACGTTGACTAACACTCCAGTGATGTTGGAGAAGGAGTACCCACTTAAACTCACCGATAGTGTTTGTACCATGAAGAAGAATGCCACTGGAGTAAGGGTGAAGAAGTATACTTGTGGCCAGTAAGTACACATATTCATATTGTAATTTTTTATTGGCTTAGGTTACAGGAACGTCACTAAAAAATTTTTTGACAGAACATTTTTTTTATGAAAATAAAACGCTCATAGCTGTACCATTAAATTTACCAGTTGTGTACTACGAACTCGTATATTTTTAGAGCTAGAAATATAATAATAATAATAATTATTATTTATTGTTCACTCTCACATAATCTACAAATATTACTAAAGTTGTAGTACAAATCTAATTTAGCATTTTAGTGAGAGACTGGTGCCTATTTTAGGTAAATATATACCTGAGTTACAGGTCACCAGTGCCCCACCGTGTTAACTTATTACAATAACTTAGCCTAAAAGAAATAAAGTTTTATATGTGTGTATGTGCGTGTGTGTGTTTATGTGTTCGTGTGTATGTGTGTGTCTGTGTTAGCATATGTTCAATTCGTACAGCGTAAGATGGTGTCATATTTAGGTCCCTAGTAAAATTTAAAAATAATAGATCCAAATACAGATGTAAGGTCAAGGATCTAGGACAATAGTTACTTAGTTGGAATTAGTAATTCTTCCGTTTGGTGGTAGTTTAGCGTTTTGAGGTGTTTTTTAAGAATTCTTTTACAGTGGTGGTTACTTAGTGGATAGAAGTTAAGAATGGTATTGAGACGGTTATACAATAATGGAGCAAGATAGTTATAAAAATGATAGGAAAGTACTAAATGAACAATTTGGTGGGTGCAACTCCCCCCCTTCGACGTCTATCAGTTACACGGTTGGGATCATACGCAATCTGCGAATGTTTTTTCAATAAAGCACGTAGTATGTAAGACTGTCGGATAGTGAGCACATCCCAACGCTTATAGAGATCATTTGTAGGATGTCTAAAGGTCAGACCCGCTGCCACCTTTAGTATGGCACGTTGAGCCCTTTCTACTTCTATTAAGTAGGATTTGGCCGCACCACCCCATGACGAAATGCAATACTCAATTAAGGATTGGC
>NJDC01004589.1:40347-61614 GCA_002245475.1 Calephelis virginiensis
TATCGCCAACCGGGCACATTTCCAATCCCGACCATTTAGCCGATTATTTAGCTAAAAGTTTATAAAGGTATATGGCGGTGAATTTCTACTCAACGAATAGAATGTCAGCAAATCACTTGCTGGCAATATTGCTAATAGAGTTTTGCGATAACTCGCCCAGTTTAATACAACTTTCACACCTACTCCGGCTGCCATGTCATGTGTAGGAATTTGCCGATAACGTGTTTTCGAGGATAGCGAAGCCGAAAAACGTCTTTTTAGGCGAGAGATATAACATCCTTGTCTAATGTGTCTCATGCCAGTCTACTTGTTTGCCTTTCAGTGACAAAAAAATAATTTATTTTTTCTTTGTTGTACAATGTAAACACAAATATAAGAAATAGAAAAAAAAAATACAAATGGCGGTCTTATGGCTCAAAGCAATCTGTGCAAAGTGCCAGATAACCAGGAAAGACAGGAAATTGAAGAATTACAAAATTTAATTGAAGGTAAAAACATAACTTTGTACGTAACGAAACTAAAGAGAAAAAAAAGTTCTCTCTCTCTCTCTCTCTTTTTCTATAAGAGAGAGACAGACAAAGAAACATGCGCACGCCGCACAGCTTACAATAGCTGACTACAATACAAACTTACATGCATACACAAGTATATATAGACATACCTACATAAACTATATTACTAGGTACATATCCATGAATGAAATGAATATATGAAATGTATAGGTACATACCTACTATTGTGAACCCCGATTAAAGTGCAGCGGTGTACTTTAATCGAAGTGTCCTACCCGAACGGCTAAGTCCCAGGCGTAGCCCGGGCACCATCAAACTGTTCGGTAGAGCGATCCCCTGGGAAAAATCAACAAAATACCTAGGGGTCACTCTAGACAAAAATATGTCATTCGAACCACATATTAAGCGCGTCACAAACAAGGCTAAGTTCGTACTTAGCCGTCTCTATTATCTTATTAATAAAAATAGTAAAATGTCACTTCGTAACAAAGTGACACTTCACAAAACCTGTGTTAGACCCATCTTAGCATACGGTAGCGTAGCCTTCGCGCATACGTTCCCGTCCCATCTCAATAAGCTTCAAGTAATCCAGAATAGGTTCATGCGAACTGCCACGGGCGCCCCGTGGTACGTTCGCAACGAGGACCTACATCGCGACCTCGATTTACCCACTATAGCGCAGAATTTCAAAGAACTATCGGAGCGTTACTTTGAAAAAACGGCTGCCCACCCGAATCCGGTGATAGCATCCGCGTGTGACTACACACCGGTCGCGAACGCTCCCTCTAATCATAGAAGACCTCGCCACGTGTTATCGGATCCTCCGGACCTAATAACCGCGGCAAACGCTATTCTCCCAACTCCAAACCGGAACACGACAAATTCACATCACTTTAACATAACACTACACCGTCGCCGCCGGTCTCGGCGACGAAGACCTCTCTTGCGCCCGGCGCCTAACGCCGAGCGACGAGCCACAAATACCACCAAGTCCACCCAGTAACCAGAACGCAGCACCAAGTCGAGGTACGGTCTCCCGGGAGACAGCCCTTGGTGCTGGCGTTGTAGGCCCAATCCATCTAAATAATGATGTCTCGCGCTGAGCACTCTGCTCGGCCCACAAAGTTCGGTGAAGTTGTAAAAAATCGTAAGATTAGCAATAAATTAGTCATTCAAAAAAAATACCTACTTGACAAGAGCAATAAGACAGTAACAAATTAATACCGTAGACTGAAAAAAAAATTAAATGTAGGTAACAAATTTTGATAAGTTTTTTGGAACTCTACAGAGTCTCAGCCTTATGGGTGGGCAGGTCGTTCCACTATTTTACAGTAACCACAGTCAAAGAAGCATAAGATTTGGTCTTATGGGGAAAATTAATAAAGATAAAGTATCACCTGAACGAAGATTTCGGTTATAGAATCCAAGGAAATTAAAACTTTCTTTGACATAAACAGGGTCCACTGAACTAAATAAAATACAATAAAGCAGGTCGAAGAACATGAACATCGTACTTAATGTAATTATTTTTTTCCAGGTAAGTGCTTAGGTATATTTCGAAACTTTTAGGAGTAGGTAAAAGGGCATTTGTTTGTCGTATATGCGACAAATATGAGCCTATGTAGAGTAGCTGTTAGATTTTTAAATAAATTTATACTTGAGTGAAGTCACAGCCGACAACTAGTATCAAATAAGTACCTACCATACGATAGTTACGTTAGTATTTTGGTTAACAATTCATTGCCAAGGACGAGCCTTGGTTAAGATAAGATAACTTATAAACAACCACAAAAATGGTGTTTGAACTTTGAAGTCAATGAACTTGTTACCTTCAACTGCTTAATAAGTATTTCTAAATATTCCATTCTTTTCATTCGTTCACTAATTTTCTTGGAGTAATAGGTAGGTACATATATATACCTAGGTACCTAGATGACTGAACTGTTACGTAATTTAAGGGCGGCAAGTTAGTTTAGATTCAGGCTATTTTAAATATAAATACTAGTTTCCTAAATGTTCACTGCTACAAATTTCCCTTTAACGCCACGATTAAAACTATTAGGTCTTGCCTATGACTCTTTCGCTACTATTTTGAATTCAATAAATATTCATGAACAATAAATATACTGATCTAGCCTCAACGGAAGCAAGTTATATGCTTGTGTTAAGGGTGCTAGTCACGGTGCTACAGTAGTAGGCATATATAAGTACTTCATCATAGTACTAAAATAAATTTAGTAAGCGACCAAATATTTTTTTATTTTAACCTTTAAGGCAGCGGTCGGCAACCTTTTGGCAGGCATAGGCCACAAGGCGGTAAAATAAACTAAAGGTGGGCCACACTTGTAATATTTACCCTATAAGCCAAATATACCTACGTAGAATTGGTCATGTCCCATAGAAAAAATTAAAAAGGGGGAGAGAAGCGCGTTCTTAAGGATGAATCAACACTATACGCCGTATATTATATGGTCAAGTGCGGAACGTTCATGAATTTATTTTGATATTTATAACTTATTTTCAAGACATTCACGGGCCGCAAGTAAGACGTCGGCGCATACGGGTTGCCGACCGCTGCTTTAAGGAACTTAAAGTATTTTAAAAAAGGCGAATCGCTATGTTAATATCAATCTTTACGCATTTTCTCCCAGTTTACCATGGATAAAGATAAAAAATACGAGATAGTACATAAAGTTCGAATCACACAAATCACTTTCGAATAAACCTAAACTTCTAGCTAAGAATGTTCTCGATTGACGATTACAGCTTATAAAAATATCCACATCGAAATTAGTACATCCGTTCTAAAATTATTGGATTCAGACACATAAAATGATTACACCCCTCTTTTTCCGTCGTAGGCTTAAAATTAAAATGATTATATTTTACCATAGGAAATAAATTAACTTAAAGATAACAATTTATGATATATGTATCTATACTAGCCGACTAGTGGGCGAACTTCGTATCGCTTAAAATTAAACACTAGCCGTTTGTATGGAAAAATACAACAAAAAATATTATATTTTACCATAGGAAATAAATTAACTTAAAGATAACAATTTATGATATATGTATCTATACTAGCCGACTAGTGGGCGAACTTCGTATCGCTTAAAATTAAACGCTAGCCGTTTGTATGGAAAAATACAACAAAAAATATTATATTTTACCATAGGAAATAAATTAACTTAAAGATAACAATTTATGATATGTATCTATACTAGCCGACTAGTGGGCGAACTTCGTATCGCTTAAAATTTAACGCTAGCCGTTTGTATGGAAAAAATGCAACAAAAAAGTATTGTTTTCCCTTGTTTCCCTGCGACTAAACAACCGACAAAAAGGAATTAGCAAAATCAGTCCATCCTTTCAGGCTTCATGCGATGACCAGACGAAAATGGAGTACATTGTTACTTAAATAGATGTAGACTGACCATTTAATTGATGTAATAGGTACTATAGGGTAATACATACTTCGTAAAAACATATGACATAGATTAAGTTTATATATGAATTCTAAACGTATACCTAAAACAAATCAAATAAATGTAACTCTAGCAATAGAGTGATACACCTACTTAAATAAATAAATATTAATATAGAAAAAAAATGTATTAATATAATACCAGAGATTAGTAAATATATATTGTCTTTGATAATACATATACCTAGTAAACGTTTAAAATTAAAAATAAGTCAATTACTCACGCCAAAATCTACATCTATAATATTTAAAGATCCATCTCGATCATGTCAGCCATTAAACAAAAAATCCGCGACTAGTGGGTGCTCTGGTTTTACCTCTGCCTTCTCTCTTCAGCCTTCGGGGATACTAGCAATAATATATATTTTTGGCTAGTAGAAGTACCTAGTTTGAAAGTAAGATAAATGCGGTCGAAATGAGAGCGCTACGGAAAATCTGTGGTGTAACGCTCGCTGACCGCATTCGTAACGGTGAGATCCGAGAAAGAGTGGGATTGAAAGAAAGTGTTGGTGTTAAAATGCGAAAGGGCATGCTCCGCTGGTTCGGTCATGTGGATAGAATTAGACATGAAAGATTGACAAAGCAGATATACAATGCGAATTTGGATGGATGTAGGTACCCGGGGAGACCGAGGTTGACATTCGAAGATCAGATCAATCGGATATTAGGGTGGTGTCAAGAGTCTCCGAAACCGGCGTCTTTGTATGAAAAGCGTAATGAACGTGAAGGAAGTCAGACAGGTTTGCCACGATCGTGCACTCTGCCTACCCCATAAGGGATATGTATGAATGTAAGTACCTAGTTTATAGCGCTAGACAACATTAACGAATTTTTAATTGCGAGAAAAATCTTGCTTTCTATCACTAAACACGAAGTCACTTTAACGTGTGTAAGAAGTCGCGGCCTTCGGCTAGTGTTTGGTGGTGATTAATTTTGCCTCTGCCTACCTCGTCAGGGATACGAACTTGAAGACGTACATGGGCGCCGGCAGCTGGGTGCAAGGAGGTTCAAATGCACCCTCCTGTCCGGAAAGAAAGTAGATAGAAACAATTACCTGACTGAACTAGCGGGAGAGTAATGCATTTCGAGACTATATATGTATGTATGTTTGTGTTCGTATGTAAATATGTATGTTGCTATACATGTTTACTTTGATGTTTTATATTAGTTAATAGTATGTATAGATGGAGATGCACCCTCCTGAAAATAATCCTGGCGACACCCATGAAGACGTACTTTTTACTACTATGAAGCTTTACTTAAATTTATTCAGTACTTTTTGCTTGAAAGAGTAACAAACATATACTTATTCCACAGACCACAAACTTTAGCATCCATGGTCTTTATCCATATATCTATACAAATAAATAAATTTGAAGTGTATAACTGCTTTTTAATAAATGCAAATGACTGTATATATGGTACACAAGTATACGAAAATTACATTTTTTGTCGGTCTGTCTGTCCGAATAATCACTTAAAAAGTGAACCGACGTTGACGGGACTTTCACTGACAAGTAGCTCATGCAAATTATGAGATACTCCTAATTTACATCAGCTACTTGTTGTATGTAGCTACGATTATTTTAGATTTTTTGTTATATTAAATGATGATGAAGACGCGGACATAGCTAGTTTATAAGGATTATTATTTTATTATTAATGGCCAATATCACATTTATATAATATAAAATTAGTGTACGGTAGACAGGATTAAAATTAATCAACCTTTAAATTTAACTATAATAAATTATTAAACTTATTAAACATATAAATAAATAAAATGTCTATTAAAAATATAAATAAGTGTTGCGATTTAAATGTTAAAATGTATATAAATATGTAACTACTTTAAATTTAATTATATATTTGCACACCACAATGTGGTAGAATATGTTGTATTCCTAAATATCTTTTTAACACACATATTCCGCAAATAAATCATATTATTTTTTCATTTTTAATAAACCGTAGATGTAACCGGCCGGCCGGTAATAAACCGGCTACCCTGCGGACCGGAACACGACAATGTCAAACACTGTCAATATGGTGCCAGGAATAGGCAAGGCGGAATTACATATTCATATTTTTAAACTATTTATTTATTATTTATCATATTATTAAACGGAAGTACATACTTTAATTGTATTTACTTGTTTACGACATAAGTTTTAGTGCAGTTTTATTGTGTTTAAAGTATGTCCAATTAGTTGGAAATTTGTATTAATCTTGTCCTAAAGTTGCAAAACCAATACGAGGAGAAATGGAGTTTCACTAAGAGTCTGGACTCTATAATTAAAAGAGTATGAGGCAATACATTCATACATATTTTACTCGCGATGAGCTATAACCACATCAAGTTGTAAGTTGGTAGTTTTCCCAACATGGTGCCCGAACTTGGTCAGGAGTAAGTTGATATCTGATGGCCATGTTTCTTATTCCTGCCGCTATAGGTATATCACGACAATCGATCACGACTTTATAAGAAATAAATACATAAATAAATATCTCTGGACTCGACTCGATATCTATGCAGCGTTGCATTCTATTGCAATGCGTTCTATTGAAATGCGTCCTGTTGCGATGCGTTCTGTTGTGATGCGTTCTATTGAGATGCGTTCTGTTGCGATGCTTTCTGTTGTGATGCGTTCTATTGAGATGCGTTCTGTTGCGATGCGAAGCAGCGGCGCAGCCTCTTGCGTCGGAGGACTTGCTCGCAAGGTTTTTTTTTCACAGTCGGGACGCGACACTAGCGCCCATATAGCGAGGTGTGGAAGGCGGAAAACTAGGGGTAGGAATTAAGATAATATGACAATTGTCACTCACAATAGCGGCAATTTCAAATCGGCGCAACTACAGGGTCGTCTGTGTAGAATAGACCATCTGACAAGAAAAAAAACAAAAAGACAAGCATGTGTTAAATAGGTCATAAACAAGATCATTGGTGATAGAATGCTGTGCAGCAACTTGCCGGGTAGGGGTACACTGCCTTACCAATTCCTGCCACCATAACATCAGTGTCATCATGTGTGTCCCGAGGGTAGAATAGACACACAATAGGCCTAAACATCCAGACCCAATAGCGACGCACCTATAACATCTATGGTGTCTATAGGCCACGGTTGTCTCCTACTATCAGAGCTACTGTATGCTTATTCGCCGTCTAATCCCTTAAAAATACTTACCTACGTACTTAAAGTACTAACTTTTATACAAACATATAGATAGGTAGGTAACTAGTTCTTTAAAAAAATGTGGTTACATATTGTAAGTATGTGATACTAGAACCCGATAATATGCGGTTATGCCATTGGTGTACGAGTATAAATAGTGCAATGTAAAACGAATAGACATTCAATTTTTAATTTCCTGAGAGTATCGTTGAAGCAAATATAAGTACCTTATTTTACAATTATTTAAAAATAAAATTGATTTTTGTATAAATTGTTTTATATAAACTGTTTGTTAATTTTAAAAACTACTTACCTAATTTAGGGAACTTTATCTAATTTTCACATAGACATAATTAAGTTGTTTTAATTTTGTCGGTTTAAAAGGCAGTTGATACTGAAGTTAAAATTAGGTATTGCAAATTCAATTCTCGCCTTGTATAATAATTTGTATAAAAAATTGCATTCAAATATATCAAGGTGGAAAATTCCTAAAAATTACCAATTCTAATAAAATATTTTTTGGTTATTTTTTTATTCTTATAAGGTTGTTAACCAACAAAAAAATTGCAAGAAAACTAATATCTACATTAATAAACATTTAAAGAATAGAAGTTATGATAAAAAGTTTTCAAAATGTTGACCTTCCTCCAATCGATTTCTTTGCCTGGGGATATTAAAAAATAAATAGTTTACCCTAAAAACATTAGCAACGTAACGGAATTAAGAAGAAAATTGAGACAGGCAGAAAATAAAAATAAAAAAGCACTAACCCTATGTAATTTAAACCTTTTAACTTGTAGACAAGATGGTGGTCCTGAGCGTGAGTAAGTTTGGAACATTCCAAAATAAGCAAGTTAAGAAGTTTACTTGGAAGACAGACAAAGAAATAACCATTTCTGTGATATCTTACGGTGCTATAATACAGTCAATAGAGGTAAATATATCATTTTACTTAATGGTGGTAGAAGAGTTATGTTTTTCGAGTGCACTTATTTTTATCTAGACATGGTCTCCTCGTAACTTGAACCTAATTGGCTTTCCTGAAAAAGGGCTTTCACCCCGGCCGCGTCGCACCTTTAACATCTATGGTGTCTGGAGACCATGGTTATCTCTTGCCTTCAAGGGGGCCCCTTACTTGTTCGTTGCTATTGGCCACTAAAAATGATATCCAAGGTTGATACAAATGGTAAGGGTAAGCCAGAGGAGATTTCAGACGCGCACGTCATATTATGAAATGATTATACCTTGTAAGTAAGTATCTTCACGCCCATATCCCCGAAGAGGTATGCAGAGGCACAACCAGGGTACCCACGACTAGCCGAAGACACTAAGTCCCACAATGTGATAGGTGGCAAGCCTATCGCCAACCGGGCACATTTCCAATCGCGACCAACATTTTTTTTTAATTAAAAATTGGAAAAATCCAATTTTCATTTTGTTGGCCGACCCGGGATTCGAACCCGGGACCTCATGCAGTCAAGTACAACACCCGGACCGCTAGACCACTGAGGCGATCAATAACCTTGAGGAGGTCTTTTACTATGTATCAATTCTCTATATAGTGGCGAGCATGTAGGATAGACTGTATACATTGAGTCGAAAATATAGTCGAATATGCCAGATTAAAGCACAATAAACATTAAATTAAAAAAATCAAAAAGCCCGACAAAAATATATATACTATTCGATCACGTTAGCTTTCAAAGAAAAGGAACCGCGTCGAAATCGGTCCACCTGTTCAAAAGTTATGATGTCACAGGCAGCCAGGCAGACACACACACGCACATACACACTCTCACACACGACATCAAGTCCACTGACGAGGTATATGATGGAATTCCGCAACGAAAAAGGTTGTACGCCTTACGTGTATTTTTGTCACCGTAATGTCGGCGCTTGCTAGTTTTGTATTGTTAGGCTTGAATAATTAAGTTAAACGTGACATCGATTTCTAGGTACCAAATAAATACGGAGTAACTAGCGACATAACACTTGGCTTCGACGGCCTCGACGACTATGTGCACAGAAATGACACATACTTCGGAAGCACCATCGGGAGATGTGCTAACAGGATCCGAGACGCGAGTTTTGAAATTGATGACATTACATACAATTTATCTGTGAATGAAGGGGATAATCAACTGCATGGAGGAGTTGTAGGGTTTAATAAGGTAACGTTTGAAGTAGATATAGGTTATGTACCATGACGACTTATTGCCGGAGGGACCGAGAAGAATTAATTTTTTACATGCCTATACATTTTTAAATTGGTGACAATGTGGAAACTGTATTGTACCAAACGAAGCCTTGTTTTTGTTTTACAAAAGACAAAATTGTGTTTACTAATCTTTGATTGACCCCCTCGTTGGTCGAGTGACTACCGTACACGCCTAACTACATCGATCAATCGCGAGGCTCGGGTTCAATTCCCGACGGGGGCAGGCATTTGTGTGATGAGCATTTAGATGTCTGCATTTCCGGGTCTGGGTGTTTATTAAATTTATTCTGGTATCTATTTAAGTATTTATATGTATTAGTATCGTTGACTAACACCCATTACACTAGCATATAATTTGCTTACTTTGGGGTGAGATTCAATTTGAGTGACTTGTTATTATTTTACTAAATGGTCAGGACAAAACTGCCAGTTTTACATACAACTGGTGATTTTTTTTTACTTTTGTATGGACGAGCTAAGGTCTATTAGAAAAAAAAATGAAAATACAGATTTTGCAACTAAATATTACATTAAAGCATCAACAGCCTTCGGAATGACCCCGTTGGCGCGGGTCCTATGTGTGAAATAGACCATCTGCCGTCTTGCCTAGCAGCTCGTAAGAGGCGAGCAAAGAAAAAACGAGCATTACCAACAACACCAATGGCCGTGGTAGGTCTGTGCAGCAACTTTCCAGGGTAGGGTTCCACCGCCTTACCTATTCCTGTCGCCATGATGATATTGTCTTGTTCCGGTCTAGAGGGTAGGATAGCCAGTAGACTTGCATAAGTGGCCTAGCACCCTGGCCACAGGCAATTCACAACATCTGTGGTATATGCATATGTTTAGGCTGTGTAACTCTTACCATCAGGGAAGCCGCGTGCTTGTTCGATGCCTTTTGCTATTAAAAATAGGTGCAGGACCACTGGTGGTAGAATTCCATGCTGCTATTTGTTCGGGTAGGGATTCATCCCCTTATATATTTCAGTCGCCATTATGACAGTGTCATGTTCTGGTTCAGAGGGTAGGGTAGCAGGTAGACTTGCTCAGCCTAACACATTGGCCACAGGACAGCAACGTACCTACAAATTCTAACACAATATGTAATGTGTCTTTAATACGGGATTGCTTCTTACCTTTAAGAGTCTGTCTTTTTCCATTAAATATAAGTGTATCGCCCAAATAATACCTAATTACTTTTTAATGCAAGCACTAACGTAACTATTATCTAACGTAGTAATGAACCGTACATGTCGTGTTAACTATTATAAAATATAAACCATCGTTAACAGATATACCGGTCAGTATTATTTTTTTTATTTGCTCTGAAGTTTAAAAACATGTTTCAATTGAAATGTGACAAAAAATCAAGCATAGGTATACTAATGACCCTAATTTTATGTTTCATAATCATTCCTTTAAATGCATAACATCTTCTTTTCATGTAGTAATTATCCAAATTTAGTTGTTCGTTTTTGGTGTTATAGCTTCTATATTATGTACTTTGTATCTAGTTGTGAAAATCTGTAATTGGCTGACTGTTATTAATTCATAGTTCTAATTTTCTTAAACTTTAGCTATTGATTTTCCTATCAAATAATAAAAAAATAAAATACCTATTGCATGCTAAGTATATCACACATACAAATCATAAACATATCGCAAATGCAAAAGTTTGTCTGTCTTTTACTCTTTTTAGGCTAAATTGCAAAAAGCTATTTTGATGAAATTTAATACGCATTTAGTTAAAAATCCGATTTCAAACAAAGGCTACTTTAAAAAAAAAATCTCCCAAAGGACTATAAAGGATAGCGCCCATTTGGACGGGCCGGGACGGAGCGCATCACAGCGCAATAATCCACCTAGATCGCTTGCATACATTTTGTATTGAGCAACGCCCACTGTGCCGGGACGCATCGGCGCGGTTTTTGTCCGCGGCGGATTTCCGCGAGGCACCCCGCGCGCATTCTTCGATGCGGCCTACAGTGACCAATGATCACGATATTACTATTAAGAATAAAGCACTAATGACATTTTATTGAGAAAATTTCGTATGACAACTACTAGAGGCGGCATTTTCCGTACTTAACGATTTTAACGTCGAGTCACATTTTTATTTTGTTGTTCTACTCTTTGACGCTAAGTAACAGAAATCCGTCGATGCGATGCGGCCCGGCCCGCCTCAGTGTGCTTTCCATTGCGATGCACCTCGTCCTGACACGCTCCAACCCACTGTTGACGCCCCGTCAACAGTGGGCACTATCCTTAATAGGGAGTGAAAGTTTATATAAGTTTATATGAAGTTCTATGCTGACACAGTCATAGGCAAACGGCTAGTAAGTAATATTATTGTTTGAATTGTGAAATGACCCTCAGCCAAGATACTTGTATAACATCATTATTCATCACTCACCAATTCATGGGATATAGATAGATGTCTATACATTTTCACAGGTCAACTGGGATTCCACAGTAGATGGAAACAAGGTCATATTCAGTTATCTCTCTAAAGATGGCGACCAAGGTTACCCTGGTGATCTTATTGCCAATGTCACTTATGAAGTGAGGGATGAAAACACTCTATGCGTGGAATATTTGGCCACAACCACCAAGAAAACTATCGTAAACATGACAAACCATTCGTATTTCAACCTCGCCGGTGATTGTACTGGGGCGGAAGAACTTTTTAACCACGTCATTACCGTTAATGCTGACAGGTATGGACCTACTCTCACAAGCTTGTCATTTAATGCTGGATCCACGCGGTTGGCAAACTTCCACAAGGCACAAATCATTACAGACGCAAACGTGTGAATACGTTTGGCTCAGTTTGTAGGTATAGGCTTGCCAGGATTTGTAGCGGACCCGTTCCAGTGTCGGTTTTTTGACACAAATCAAAGGAATTTGCTGCAAGCGCTTGCCACGCGGCCTCACGTTTGTGTGCGCTGGTATTGAATAATTGTGCCTTAATTTTTTGTATTGGTCTAATGATGAAATTATAGTTTCCTTGATACCAACAACTAGCCGGGATAAAAAAAAATTGACCTCTCGTGGGATTATTTAAGTGAAATTGTAAAGAAGAAGAATGAATAAAAGAGTTATAAAAGAAATTAATCATCCACCATCTTCTCTGCTAAATTTGCCGTTTACTTTTATTTTCCCTTTTTGTTTTTTTTTTTTAATAAAAGGAAGTTAAATCAAATGTTGTTAGCTGACAACTGCTGAGCATCCGTCGTGTTTGCTTGTTCAAAACACACTAACTTTTGCCCCATGTTGGTCCGGGCTCCTTTGAAGAATAGACCATCTGCCTTCCTGCCAGGCAGCTCGTAAAAGCCGAGCAAAGGTTTACCGTCACTAACACCGTGACATCTGACTAGGTGGTAGAGTTTCGCAGCGACTCCCCGGATTGGTACCACCGCCTTACCTATTCCTGTCGCCATAACGTCATGACGTGTTCCGGTTTGGAGGGTAACGTAGCCGGTAAAGTTACTTTTGCTCAAAGCCTAACATCGCGCCCTTAGGTTGGCAACGCACCATTACCACCTTTGGTGTCTCTAGGCGGCGGGAATTTCTTACCATCAGGAAATCCGTCTGCTTGTTTGCCTTCCAATATCATAAAAAAAAACAAACACACTCGCTAACGTGTGGATGGCACAGTTTCAGATCAAAAGCATTGCAAGTGGCAAATGTGTGGATCTAGCATAAGTGTACCTAATGGTAAAGATTGGCAAGTATTACTAACCGCCAACTCCCGCCGCTTTTCTCGGCATAGTAAGTACCTACTTTATTTTGGAAGGTAAGATTTGGTAGTAGAGTTGGTACTTACTTACGTAAAATCTTTATCTACTAACGGCTGCACTCAAAGACGTCAATAATCTTTTGACCAGCCATTAAATCGACGTTGTCTATACAAAATTATTACTTAATAGTATTGGTAAATATTGAATGAGGTCTCTGAGCGCGGTCGTGTGACTTGATTTTGCAATAATTCATACCACTTTTTTGGTTTATATCAGCCTTTCCCAAAGTGGGCGATAACGCCCTCTTGTAGGCGCTGGAAGCCTAGAGGGGGGCGGTATAAATCTTGAAAAAAAATGTTTTTTTTTAAACTAGGCGCAACAAATATGTTATTGAGGTTATTGACAAGAAAAAAACAAGGGGGGGGCGCTACAAAACAACTGATTTTCAAAGTGGGCGTTACATGAAATAAGTTTGGGAACCTCTGGTTTATATGCAGCATCTATTCATGACTATCGGTCGTATGGTTGTTTTTCTTATGGAATTAGGGGCAAACAAGCAGACTGTTCCCCTGATGAAACGTGATCTCCGCCGCCCACAGACATCTGTAACTTCAGGAGTCTCACAGTTGCGTTACCGTCCTTTTATAAATGAGTAAGCTTATTCCTGAATGTATACGAAACATTACGACCTAGTCTCCAAGTCGTAATTTTATCGCATACATTTCCTTTGATACCTAATATTTGCCAAAATTGTGCCAGGCAAAAAATTCTACGAAAACGCACAGGCTGAACGTCATGTGTCAAAATTAAGAATTTTAACGCGATTTTGATAAGCAGCATCTCATAATAGATGCGATAGAAAACTTTCTTAAATAATATTAATAGGAAATGTATTGCAGTATAACGGAAACGGATGAAGAACAGATTCCGACTGGACGGATTCTGCCTGTGGCTGGCACTCTGTACGACCTGCGTAAGCCTACACGACTTGGTGACAGGATTCAACAGAACCCCAAGTTATATGACGACAACTTCTGTTTGGTGAATTATGATAAGGAGGTAAAAACGGTCTTTCAATTTTGGTATTAAATCTATCGTTAGAAAATGCGACTGCTCTTTGAAAATATTCCAGAAAAATACCTTATTGTTATTGCGAAACTAAATACCTAAACTAAAATATTTTCTTACAATTTTGACAATTTTGTGTGTCTGTTTGGTTATTGTTCTAATTTTCATGTATTGGTAGTTCATAATGAAAATTGCATTATTGTGAAACAGTGCATTGTATATTCATATATTGATTAAATATTAAAAAATGGAGTTTCACCAAATGTCAAGGATGGAAACAGTTCAATAAATAAGAATTTTCCCGTATTAGGAATATATACTTACATAATAATATATACTTTACTTTAATATGTACTTTTTTAGGAATATAATTAATTTACAGGAAAGTAATTAAAAATGACAAAATGTTTATTTAATCCGTAGTTAAATTAGTAGAGAATCGTCATCGTCAAATACCTACCTACTGTAGGACGTAGAACGGAGACTTTTTATTTTTTTATAAGATGTGCTGAAATTAAATACCTAATTAAGTTGGAGCGAAGCTTCGTGTGTTCGCTGCTGGTGCAATCATAATAAATTATGAACCTCTAATTAGTAAAGTCGATAAAATACCCGCCCGGGTTGATACCATCGCTTTACCTTTCTGCCACTTTGTCAGTGCTCGCCACTGTCATGTTTCAATGTTATTAGGTGGCGTAGCTGGTAAATTTATGCAAGAGACTTGAATTCCCAGCTGAGCGTTTACAACGTTCCATTACCTTTAGTGTCTAAAGGCTTCAGGCATCATCAGGAATTCCTCTCATTTGTTTGCTTTAAAATGTCTTACAAGTGTACAATATCGTGTTAATATTTCAGGAAATGAAGTTTGTGTCTCGGGTCATCCATCCCATGTGTGGCAGATATTTAGAACTATACAGCAATAAGCCTGGAGTGCAGGTGTACACCGCCAACAACCTTCCCAAACCAGATGAACCAGCTCTTGTGGGAAAGGGTGGAGTGGGGTACAGACAGTACGGAGCTTTCGTTCTAGAGCCACAGGACTTCCCTGACGCTATACATCATCCTAACTTCCCTAGTGTTATACTTACTCCAGGAAACGTTTATAGACACACTGTGAAATACATTTTTGGTGTTGAAGAAGATGAACAACCAAGCTATGAATCTTGAGACATTATTTTAAGATCTTTGTGAAACAATGAATTCGGAATAAAATTGTGAATTGAATTGAATTTAAATTATATTTTTAAAGCTTCTTTATAAAAAATAACAATGTATAATGCATTGCATGAGGTCTTCCTGTTAGAAGAGAGTTATCAGAGATATTAGCGTGACAAAACAATATTAACAATATTAAAACAATATTATTTCAAATTGCAATATAAAAAAACGACGGGTTGCACTCCGGGAGTGCCGGCAGAAGTGAAAACTTGAACATTAACGTTGTTAATTTTGCACGAATCGCTTTAATTATCAGTATGAAAGTACTATCATTTATGTGGTTGAATACAATATTCATTTGTTGCGCTATCGTACACAAACATGACAACACGAACAATCGCGCAAGCGCCCAGCGCTGTCTTACAAATTTTCGATCAGTGTCCTGACGCGAGTTTAAAAGTTTTTAGCCATTCCAAATAAAGTGCGCTGCTAAAGAAGATTTCACTTAAAAAATTGGTACCTATAGTATACAATGTACTGTACAATACTGTACTGTACAATAGGAACCTACTTCCAAATATACTCTATATTACCAGAGATTAATAAATACTCGTATGTATATTGTCTTTGATATTACTTAGATGTTTTTTGTTCACGTTTTTGGTAGTTTACGGTAGCAAGGCTTCAATTGCTTTACGTAATAAATTAAAATTGTATATAAACTTGTAATGAGTATATAAAAATATTTGAAAATTAAAACTATGTATGTAATAATTATGTATATATTTTATCAATTTAAATATTTGCACACCACAACGTAGTATTCCGTTAATGCTTTCAGCGCCATGTGTATCCTTGTATTTAGGGTTTGGCGCTGAGCGTGCCAATAAGTAATTTTCATTTCATTTCATTTCATGAAATTGCTTCAATAGTGGGAGACAATTCAAAAAAGCAAATAAGACAGACAGCGACAAAGATACTTACAAACGAAAATCTAAACAGTGAGAAATAAAAAACCTATATTTTGTGAAGAACCTGCAGTTCAATTTTAAACAAATTGAATTTAAGAGTGAAAAATGATATTGTTCCAACTTAATTAAATTCGTTAATTTTAAAAAATACGTTTGGATCTAATTGCAATTCTCAAATTATAGTCTACTGCATTTTATTTTGAAGTCGACGCCAAGTCCTACTGATTTTCTTTTATTGCATTCTTCTTCAAATCATTTTAAGTTAATGTGATTTGGTGATAAAGTATATAATTTAAAAATGTCGCTAGTACTTTTTCTATAAATTAGTGCCGCCGACTTCAAAATAATATATGATAGACCTTAATTTGAGTATTGTTATTGGATATACATATTACTTCAAAATTAAGGAAAGTTGTTATGTAAAATGGAAAAAGTACCTATTACTTTTGAGTTAGTATGTTTATTTTCTTTCTTTCTTTCTTAAAAGGCTTATTTTTTGCCGACATATTAAACTAATACCATTGTAATATCGTTGGTTTGTACAAAACATAAACTTACTATACACCAAAATATTCCTCAAGAATTGTTCTATCTATTGTTGAAAACCGAATGAAAATCCGTTCAGTACTTTACGAGTAAATCGCGAACAGACAGACGCGGTGGGGGACTTTGTTTTATAATATGTATTGATACCTACATATAATTAAAACAGGCTTCTCCTTTTGGGGCGATTTATTTTGTCTAGTATTAGATGAACTTTTATATTAATTTTAAGAGCACTATTCTTGTTTTCTACTCAAAGGTTGCCTGGAAGAGATCGCTGACTTGGCTATAAGGCCGCCTTTGTGTATCTTATAGTTTATGTTGTATTTGATGCACACTAAAGAGTTATTGTATTGTACCGTATTATATTGTAGCTGTACCGGCGAACTTCGTTCCACCCGTTCAGTTTGTATGAGAAAAATTAAAATATTTTTATTCGTAATTTCTCCGCAGTCTAACGTTATAAAAACTAAACTAAGCTACCTCCCCATAAATTCGAAGCCACATCTGCTGAAAAGCCGTTCTTGAATTATAAATAGTGTAACAAACGCGGCTTTCGTGGCTAATCAAAGTGCTCAATTTAAACTTTTTAGTGCATACAATCTCCAATTCTACTTCTCTACATCCGCTTTTCATAAAAATGATAAATGGGAACGTGAAAAGGCGCGTTTGTATGTATAGATAGTATTTTTGGTATTCTTGTAGATTGTTTTCCTCGGTATAGAATCTTCGTATTGCATAATATCGCCAGGGCCAGTTTGAAGAGCACTCCCGCTAATCTACAATCGAAGCTTGTCGTCGATTCGCCAAGTGGTTACTTAATCGTACTTAGCTGTGCCCTCGACATTGTTCGAATCGAAGTTAAGATGGTTATCCCGCGTAAACCTGTGCTGTGGGAAATGCCGGATAAAAATGTGTGACACACTGCAGGGATAAGTTTTCGCAAATGTGCTAAAAAAACAGGGTGCTACAAATCCTCCAATTTAAGTGACGTAATTTATTGACATAATTTTGGTATCTGTGACAGGATACTTCGGGAATAGTGACGAGAGATTAAAGATCCTCAAAATAGTGTCCCGTATCTTACAGTTGGACCTTTGTTTTTAAACCACAGACAGATACTTCAATAATTTATATACATAATACAGATTGTATTATATCAGTTTATCCTGTTCGCTGTTGTAGTCTGTATAGTGTGTAGTCAGCAGTCAGCGGCCGGCAGTGAACTAAATAAGACTATTTATGTTCCGTGACTAAATAACATTGTGTTGAGACTTGCAGCCATATCTAAATGTAAGAATATTCCATTTTCACTTTATTCCACTTTTAAAACTGTACCTACACTTTGTTATCTAATATTTCAAGGTTACCATTTATTGTTTTGTTTTTAAGTTTATTGCCAGTTTTATTTCATTGAGATAAATTACAGATTACATTTAAGGAGAAGTTTAATTTAAGTAGAATTTAATATTTTATGTCATTAAAAACTTTTCTTTACGACTAGTACTGGTAACTTAATGTCATCAGTGATTAGACTGTCGTGGGCCATTACAATAAATTATTGAAATGCCCATTGTACACATTGTTTTAGTAGGTTAGTACCTACCTAGGTACTTTGGCTTGTGGTCTCGTCTAACAAGAAATATTTTAGTCGTATTGGTTATAATATGTAGCTTGCCTTTATAACGGACTAGCAGTTTCACGCAGCTTCGCCTGCGTAACTTGGCTTCTACTGCACTGATTTTGATGAAACAAAGCCTATGTCACTCAGGGATAATGTAGCATTGTAATGGTAAAAGAATTTTTGAATCGGTCCAGTAGTTTCAGAGCCTATTCTTTTCAAACAGACAAACAAAAAATCAAACATTTCCTCTTTATAGTAATATTAGTATAGAAAACCTACAAAATACACTAAAATTATTGAGACCGGCAACCGTTGTGCTTGGTCAATGTATACTTGGTACATTTAAATTGGAATTTGGTTGACAAAAGTACCAGTTAGTAGGGTCAATAACCCTAAAAATATTAAATAACATCACACATTCAAGAATCGGGTTTATTTTATCTGAGGTCCTATCGGTAGGTAGGTAAGTACCTACCTTGTTTATTTCCAAATCTTTTGTTTGCGGTTTTTTTAGTAAATGATAACACTTTTAACCAACTTTAAAAAAGGAAATGTTTCTCTATTCGTTTGTAGTTTTTTAACGACTAATGTAGCTAGGTACCTGCTAGCCTTATATTTTTTTAAGATAAGCAGTAGATATCGTTGATTATTTTTTTATTTGTAAGTCGGTTTTTCTCACAAATACCTTCTTACAAAGTCTCTATAAATGGTGTCTCTATAAATATGAAGTTAATATTTGCATATTTAACTGTATTCCTGAAAAAATATATAAAAAACATGGCTTGAGGTAAATTTATCAATACCCATTGCAAGTTGCAATGGTCTCTTGTACCAAAGACAATAGGTAGGTATTTATATTTACCTCCTACAATTTTCGCAACTGCTAGGTTGGTGTACAGTTTGAAATTAACTATTAATTCGCCTCTGTGGTCTAGAGGTCCAGGTGTTGAACTTGACTTCATGAGGTCCCGACTTTGATTCCCGGGCCTGGCATCAAAAAGAAAATGAAGTTTTTCCAATTTTCTAAAATAAAATGTTGCTCTGGATTGTATTTATGCCCTGTTGGCGGTAGGCTTGCCACCTATTATATTGTGGGACTTAGTGTCTTCGGCTAGTTGTGGGTTGTGGTTGTGCCTACCTCTTGGGCGTAAAAAGCCTTTTTTTTCTTTTAATAGGTAGGTTCTTAGGTCGTTCGCCAATGCACGTTCGCTTAGTGGAGTCTGCTATCTGCAGGTCTCCCGGGGTAACTACATACATCATGGACCATCATTGTATGTCTGTACTGTCAATCTTTTATTTGCCATTCTTACAACTTGACCTAACTAACGGAACATGACCTTTCTCATTATTATAATAATACTTTCTTTCAATCCACTCTTTCTGATCTCCCTATTTCGAATGCAAATGGCCATATGTTTCCGGGAGCACTCCCATTTTGACTTCATTTTTCCAATTTCATGTTTTTCTGATAAAAAACTCTCTTCCTGTAATGTTGGGTTCTTTTTAAATTAAGAAGGTTTGCATTCTTCAGGTAAACCCGCTCTATCAGGTAAGTACCTACTTACTTTGGTTTTCCATTGCTGTCGCTACAAAGTGGAAAAAAATGTATGTTTCCAACTTTCTAATAAAAATAGCGTAGAACGTTGGCATTTAAATTATCAAGTAATATGAAAACCTGCAATAAACAGACGTTGATGAGTGAGGATATTTAAAATACGAAATAGCGAATACTGTTTATTATAATCATGTCAACTTAAAGCCAATATTAATAACCTATTTAGGTACTTATAGAGATAGGCCCACTCGAGTTATGTAGCTAAGATATTTTTTGTTAATCATTGAAAAATAAAAGCCGTTACCTGGCAACTGATCCAAATAGCACTATCTCTTATCTTAGATCTGATCTTAGATAATCGCCTCTGTGGTCTAGCGGTCCGGGTGTTGGACTTGACTGCATGAGGTCCCGGGTTCGAATCCCGGGTCGGCCAACAAAAAGAAAATTGGATTTTTCCAATTTTCTAATAAAAAATAAAATGTTGGTCGGGATTGGAATTGTGCCCGGTTGGCCATAGGCTTGCCACCTATCACATTGTGGGACTTAGTATCTTCGGCTAGTCGTGGGTAGTGGTGGTTAATATAGCGCATAGCATAATATTATAGCGCGCTAATTTGATTTAGTTCCTAGCGCGCGCTATTTACTCTGAAGCTATAAAGCTATGACGCTATGAAATCTACTACGAATATACGATCGCGCCGACACGACCCGCGCTTTTGCCAACGCTGCGCGACTAACATGTGACTAACGCGGCGCTACGCGCGCTATGGCACAAATAACCTGCTACGAAATTTAGCGTGCTCTGCTGGCTGGACACGCTTCCTGACATAGCGTGCTATAGCATAGCGTATAAAAAAGCGTGCTAAAAATTTATAGTCTATAGTCTGTAGCGTGCTTTTCGTTTATAGCGGTTTTGAACAACACTAGTCGTGGGTGCCTTGGTTGTACCTCTGCCTACCTCTTCGGGGATATGGGCGTGAAGATACTTTTAGATATGTTATTGATGTTGGCCACTAGTCATCTAAGTTTACATTATTACAGATTAAAAGATGGTAGTGTTACAAGAGCTCGACTTTGGAGTGTTTAACAATACACCAGTGAGGCAGTTCACATGGAACACTGATAAAGGCTTTTCATTTTCGGTGATATCCTTCGGAGCTATTATACAGTCAATTTTGGTAAGTGACAACAATATTTTTACAGAGATGTGACGACCCTATT
>NJDC01004589.1:68194-81856 GCA_002245475.1 Calephelis virginiensis
GGACTCACCCGGATTGGTACCACCGCCTTACCTATTCCTGCCGCCATAACGTTAGCGCTTGCTGTTGAATTGTTCCGTTTCGTAGAATAAAGTAGCCGGTAAACTTACTTTTGATCGGGGCTTAACATCCCAGCTTCAGGTTGGAAACTCACCATAGCCACCTTTGGTGTCTCTAGGTGGCGTGAAAATCTCACCATACTTTTTTGCTTTCAATATCATAAAAAAATGCTCTGGAAAACTATTCGTTTCTTCATAGCAGTCATTGGCCATCTCCATAATAAAACATATTAATATAGTCCTATATTGTTTCAAAATCCAACATATCCCGTCCAAATTTGTCCAAACTTCAACGAAATCAAAATATTTCAATGCGTGTATTATAAGCCATATTAAATGTATTACAAATAAGCCATATTAAATGCCTATTTGTTGCATTATGTCCTTGCACATAAAATCAGCTGTTTGAAATGTAGTCAGCCATTTTGTTGATTAAGGTTTTAAACAAGGGTCCGAGGTTGTTTAAAGTGACAGCTGTTTAAGGGTATATTTAAACAAATGATTAAATCTAAATAGCGTTTATGAATAAACATTTTTAAAACATTATTTAAATTGGTGATCAAAAGTTAAACAACGTTTATGAATAAGCCTGCTAGTTGTCTTGTTTTTTCTGTGATTTTGTTCCTAGTGAGCATCAACAATCTCATCGCAACAAATTCATTCTGCTGTTCTAATGATAGTACTGTTGTAGAGTTTGTTGCTTCAGGGTCTGCGGCTTGACCACTTCTGCCAAGAAGAATTTTAGAGGTTGCATTGAGTCAAAAGCAAAATCAATTGCTAAATGGTTAGGAATTCTGTCTGAGATTAAGCGGTATTTCACACTGGAACAATTATTCGGGCATTAAATTTTTTAGAGGTTTATGCATTACCGCTGTCTTCTGATTCTGTTCATCTAGCTATCAGCTTGTCGATATAGAGCCAATAAGGTCGGAGTGCTGCAGGATTAATCGAAGACTCCCAACTTACCAAAAGCAAATGATTGAACCTTGAAGACCGTCATTGAGCTGCTAGTCTTTCTGTTTTCTACAAGTTACGATTAGAAGCGTGTGCTGAGGAATTACTCCATTTGATTCTCATTATATACTTATTTTCCATTTCTTAGTCGGAAATTAAGATGTACCTACCGCAAAATAGGTATTACCCGTATTTGGTTGGCTTAGTTGCAAATAAAGTAAAAGGTTTGCTTCCTTTTTCACTATTTGAATAGGCTTACCTGTTCCTTAGAACGTAATTGCCAAACCACTATCAAAGAAGATGTTTATGATATATCCTGGACATTATAAATAAAGAAAAAGTAAATAGGCATTTTTTAATTTAGTAAAATTTTATAGGTACTTCATTACTTTCTACCAAGGTTAATATTTTATTTTATATGTTAGTTCAATAACTCAATAAGTTCTTAATAAAAAAAACACATTTTTGAAACAAGGTTTTATTTGTAATTGCCAATCCCAGCAGTAGACTTGAGAAGTACTTACTTCTCTAATAAGACTTATCACGATAGGTAAATGTTGGGAAATTTAGGAGTTTCCGTGGCCACCTCCATCAGTGACACCAATTTCATGCCATAATGATTTTGCATTAGCGTCCTATTTACACACGCGCATGTAAAATTTCAGCTCAAAAGGATCATATTTAACTTCCACGTGGACAAACATACATTCATTACAAGTTTTTCTAGAATATATTCCATGCTAAAATACAGATTTTGTCTTAAATAAAAATGTAGTTTCAGGCTTTAAACTTTGTCTCCCGTGTGGTACATCCTAAATCTGGAAGATATTTCGAACTATACAACAACAAACCTGGAGTGCAATTGTACACTTCTTACTACCTACCTAGTCCTGAAGAACCGGCACTGATTGGCAAAGATGGAGTTGGCTACAGGCGTCATGGCGCTTTCTGCTTGGAGACACAAGATTATCCAGATGCTGTTCATCATGACAACTTCCCAAGTGTTATACTTAAGCCTGGAGATGTTTATGATCATAAATTTTTATACAAGTTCGGTGTTGTTGGTCAATAGACTTTAATTTTTCATATTGCAGAATGAAAGAGCAAAATTAAAGAAACATATATTTTTCATCAAATGTTTTATTGAGTGTACATCGGGTTGAACATAAAGAGTTATAGAGCTTTTAAATGATAATCGACAGCAGTATAAAGCCCGTTGAAGTTCTAAAAACCGCGAGGTTGGCAACACCTTAGTTATTCCAAAAAAATCGTCAACCATTTGTACGACTTCATGACATTCAACTGTATCCAAAGTGATAAAAACCTGTAGCAAAAGACTTTTTGAACTAAATTTTCATTAATATTTTTGTTAACTGACAATGTCTACGTGACCTAGCCGTCCGGCGTCGGATATGACTTTTTGAGGTCCTGGGATCGATCCTCCGGTCGGGCAACAAAAGAAAAGAAAAAGAAAATGTGTAAACAAAGTTAACTTTACATTATACGGGAACGGGATTCTCTAGGGGTGTGGGGTTTCAGTAGAAAGAAACTTTTTTATTATGTTTTGACTCAACATCAAGCTCATTTTCATCCTCTGACTCACTGTTGCGCAGAAGTCGCAACCGTTTTGCAGTGGCAGACTGCCGAAGCATTTTTATTTATTTATTAGTATATATTATAATATTATTTATAATATTCGCAAGCATATAATGAATTGGCCAACTGATTACTTAAAAATGAATTTTATACTACAAATTGTTGCCTATCCGCTATAAAAATTAACCTAAAATTTATGCGAGTAGTAGGTAGGCCTACGTTTAATCAATATTTTCCTGTGATGTTATTTTAAAACTGCAATATCTCCTAAGATATTTATTTAAATTTAATGATGTAAGGGGCAGTTTTGTTTTAATTAAACGCTTTTTACGAATAACTTATTTATTTGGATAAGGATCAATATCTTAGGATAATATGAAAACACTGTCGCAAATAATGCATTATTTTTAAAACAAATTTGGGCAGCATAAAAAAGGTTATCGTGAGCTAACATTTAAAGAACAAAAATTCTTTTGCGGAATTTTTTTTATACTTTAAAGGGGTACTATTCTGTTATACATAATATTTGCGAAATCTGGACCGTTTACGCAGCGGAAGCACGCAATAGAATAAAATCCGATTTTGATTTTGTGCTCCGCTCCAATTGGCCTTAACATGATGATATAGCTTCCCTCGATTAATGGACTATCTAACACTGAAAGAATTTTTCAAATCAGATCAGTAATTCTTGAGATTAGCGCGTTCAAGCAAACAAACTCTTCAATTTTATAATACTTAGATAAAAAAGACAAAATCATTACCTACCTATGTTTTATGAAATACTTGCGTGTCTTCACGTTTTGGAATATATGTACATTAGGTTAAAAGGTTTAGGATAACTGCTTTGGAGAACAATTTTATGATGAACAACCAGGGTTTAGGGCAATTATGACTCTTTTACCATAAGTAAGGCCGCATTGAAATCCATGGCAAGCCAAACCACGCCAGTATGTAACTACTGTGGATACAAGTAAATTAATGTGACGCCTTGAAGCGAAATTGTTTTCATAAAAACTCATGGTTTCGTTAAAAGCAGTAGGGTTACTTTCGAAGCTCGATTCATGCAAAATTGGAATCGAATACATTACAGGTAACCTTGAACACAATACTGGCAAATTATAAACATTTAGATAATATTAAACAATACATTATTTTATCGGATTCGTTGAATTTATTTAAAATTAAATGTTAATAATCTACTAGTATTGTGTATAAAAATACCTAAAATGAAATATACGATTCCAAAATTCAAAGATTTCAAAAGATTTCAAAGATTTATTGAACATATAAAACATTAGTTTACAAATACAAATTGCACGTAAACGACTGCTATAGTTAAAAACTGTGTCGCAGACATTTACGCCCACCTCTGGACAATGAGGAAGTATGTTCTGCTCACTGAACTATTACAATTATTAGTCTACTATTATATTATTTATATAATTATATGATATAGTTAAAATTGTTAAAAGTAAAACAGTTTTTAAAGTTCATACACTTTAATATAGTGTGTGTGTGTGTGTGTATGTGCGCGCGCGCGCGCGCGTGTCTGTGTGTGTGTGTGTGTGTGTGTGTGCTTGCGTGAGAGTAAATGTGTACTGTCATTTTCCAGCTACGAGCATTTCACACTCATTATATGTGAGAGTTTGAAGGTATTTTGTAATTTACGTTTTTAAATTTATTTAATTTTATTAAATTTTAATATAAGTACGTGAGCGGATAAATATTGCATATTTTGTTAACTGTATTATAAATTCTAGATGCAATAAAGTCGTAGTGTCGTCTTGATAGTGCCGTGCGCCCGTTATCCAACTTACAGATTCGACTAGATCGCCTAAGATAGTTTCTAAAAGGTAAGTTAAGGTGTTTTCGTGATATAATTTTTTGAAGAACTAACTGTCTTACAGTTAAAACGTTGGCAATTTCATAGAGTTCTGTAGTAGGAAACAAGATAGGTTTCGATAGCATTACTTTTAGCACTGCTCTTTGAGCTCTTTCCAAACGAAGGAAACTAGTTTTAACATAGCCACCCCAGGCCGCTATGCAGTAAGTGAAAATTGACTGAGCCAAAGAGAAGTATACAGTCCTTAGAGTGTTCTGATCAACAACTGTTCTTAGATTTTTAAAGATGTATATTAATTTTCTGACTCTAGACGTAGTTGTTTCAATCTGGTCCTTCCATGTCAATAGGTTGTCAACATATACTCCTAAATATTTAACACATGATGTGTAGGTAATTTCAGTGCAGGAGCAAGACGTATAGCCACTCGTGCACCTATGAGCCACTACAGGAAATGGTAGTCTCGGCAAATTTAAAGAATTAACAGCAAAGGTAGTGAAAACAGTTTTAGTTAAGTTAATAGTCAATAAATTTCTATCTAACCATGAGATTATTGCCTTCATTGCAGCTTCAGCATAGAAGCGAGCTTCTTACCAAGAAGCACCATGGATGAGTAGAGCAGTATATATATAATATATATGTATATATCTGCATAGGCGAATATTTTAGTGTGGTTTAAGGACAAATTACACAAGTCATTGACATATATAAGAAATAAGGTAGGTCCAAGGACACTACCTTGAGGAACGCCACAGGTTAAAGGTAACGCGTCACTTGTGTAAGGATGAATTGATACCCTCTGTTTTCTGCCGCACAGATAGTTTTTGAAAATGTTGAGGACCACTCCCCGAACTCCGATACGCTCCAGTTTTTATATAAGAATGGGTATGGAGACCGTGTCGAATGCCTTAGAGAGGTCCAAAAATATGCCAATAGTCTTAAGTTTAGAATTAATGTTGCTCACAATGGTATCCGTAAGTTGTAAGACTGCATCTTCTGTAGATTTCTTTTTTCGAACTCCAATCCGCATGATATCGAGATTCATGAGTAACCCTACAGGTATGCAAGGGTCGTGGCATTTGGCACTCGATACTCACTGTCTACCCTGTAAGGGACTTGAAATGAAGATATGTAGTTTAGTTTAATGTAGATCTGTTTTTTTCTATTTTCTTCATTAATAATGAAACTGCGATTTGACTGTTACACGAAGTAATGAAATAACACTGCTTAAAGATGTAAAGACAAAAAAGGTTCAGCATTGATGGTATTCAATAAATAATAGTATTCCATAAAAAATATTTAATACACTATAATTATAATTGTCATTGTCTAATATCTAATCTGTGGTAAACAATTAACTATTATATGAATTCGAGATATACAGAGATTATTTTTCCATATTATGTTACACCTACCTTACAACTTATACCTGAGCCCTTACCATGAGTTGCGATAGGTGCTTTCGGTAATTTACGTATCGAAATGTATAGCGGTTTGCTCTGTTTACTTCTCTTAGTTATCAGTACGTAATTTATAGAAACCCATAGTAAATAATCTGAACGCTTGCGATAAGTTTAAATCGCTACACTCGCTAGCGTCCCTGTGTGATTATTTGTAGGAAAACTTTAAACAGGATCTCCACTGGTGACTGGTATAAGAACTAAATTTCCAGGGCAAAAGGGTTATAGATTTTTATACAATTACCGAACATAATCCATAGAAACCAAGAGTTGCAAAGGCACTGAATTTACATTGACTTCACGACCAAATTTCACTAGTATAAACTGAACAGCACCTCTATGACAGCTAAAAGGCTGTTGAAGAACCAAATCAGAAAAGCTTCTGTGCCTTAAGCACGTGTTTCATACTTTATTACGTTAGGTTATTTGTTTCGATAAAGTGTTTGAAATTTAGTTTTTATAGTTGCCAGTAGAGACGCTGTTCCAAGTTCTTAAACAAAAACCATCTTCCTGGTACAATAAAAATACCGTATAAGATTACATACTTAACAATAATATGCTGCCAGATTATACACAAAATGTAGCATATTATTGTTCGGTCAATTTTAAACAGTGTTTAGTTAAACAGGTGTTTAGTTTGTGGTTAGGCGGATATGGTTTAGGAGACGCTAGCAAATTTATCGTAATAAACTCCTACATCAAGTTTACGTGTGTTTGTATGAAAAGGGTTATGAATGTGAAGGAAGCAAGACAGGTTTGTCAGGATCGTGAGGTCTGGCACTCGATACTCTCTGCCTACCCCGTAAGGGACTTGGCGTGAAGATATGTATGTATCAAGTTTACGCAATAATGCATAAAATGTAGGTCGAGATTAATGGAAGGAAAATCGTGAAATTCTCAATGGTATTATCAAAGTATATAGTCTTTAAATAAATGTAATGCTAAATTCATCCGTAGTTGATAAATTGTAACATTTTGTTAATTAAGTTAAGTTAACTTGTTTAAATTATACATTTGTACCACATTCCTTGTTGACGTGCACATTGCACGATTCTTATCTATAATAAAAATTTAAAGGATTGCGTTTTAAACATTTTTACAACTTTTGCGATATGCTTTTATCATAATATTGTAATATAAAACAATAATTCAATGCCCTGAAAATATTATCACAAATAATTTAGAAATATAACTAAACTTTATTTATATTTTGAAATCATGGAAGATAGGTATAACTTTTCTCAATATCTGATTTCTTTTAGCACTCAACGCGAAATCTGGCGCAAATATGAATGCAATTATATCTATGTACGCCTATTTGTATACTCGAAAAAAAATGCGTAGTTTTTTTAACGAAAGTCATTTTTATTTTATGCAATCGCAATTTAGTTTCAGTCTGCCGTCGCCGGCGTCTTATGGAATTCAGAAAAAACGGATTATTTGGCAATTCGTTATTATAAATCTAGAGTTTGCACCAGCTTTCTTTTGAAGTATATCATGAGCTCCCATTACTATTGTTAATTGAGAGTTTCGATAACGGACAATCCAAGCCGTTTTCTTCGTGTTTGCATCCGTTTTCTCTGACGATGTCGCCCCACGTAATGTTTAAGTTCTTTTTCATCTCATCGTCCAGAGGAGGTATCAGAGCACGAGGCAGAAGGAATGTAGAGAGGTTGAAAAGATCTAAGAAAACTTTGTACCGATCGCTGAAACAAAACACATTTGTTAAAAGTCAACCTTCCAATAATTACTAGTATTATCCACCAATCAAAGAGCCAACTAAATCGGTTTGTTATTGGCATACTGTATTAAACATTTAACAACTATATATTAATACGTGATGCCAAAACTGTGGACCCCTTTTTACGAAAATTGCGCGAAGGCAGGAGCATAAAATTTGGCAGACTTATAGTTTATGTGTAGGAGAAGTGCAGAACGCTAATATTTTTTAATAATAAGGCTTACAAAGTAAATTAAATCAATAAATAAACCCACACTATCATGCATTTTACACATACAAACAAATTTATTGATGATAACGATAAAAGATCACAGATGGCGCACTAAAAAGTTTGGAAACAAAGTGTTTAAAAATGAAGATGGCGTTCTAATCAACAAGATATTAAAATGTATTATGGTCGAATTTCGACCAACGGGCGACCACTACTTATTGTTAAAATCTAATTTAGTGTTTTCATTTAAATTATCGCACTGTCTGTTAAAGTCCTCTCCCTAGGTTTTTAGCTAGTTAAATCTTATAAGCAGCAAATTCCTCGAAATTGCACATTGCGCACTGTCTTGCTTCGATTAGTAGAGTACCTATTTAAATTTGCCGTTTATTTAAGATATGCAACAACTAAATCCTTATTTGGAAATGTATCATTTACTTAGATGTCTTTGAGTTTGTCTTTAAGCGTTGTCTAAGATCCGTAATCTCGTTTTAAACACAAACGAGAGCTTTGCATTGCTTTAGCTTTTTGAAGTCGAGATCGACCGCTACATTGTATCATAATTAAACGTCATTTAGTAACATCCTCACGTTTTGACGTTAAGGAGTTGATAAATTCATACTCAAGCCTGGTAACATCTTTGATTCCTGCACTAGGAAGATGTCTGCTACGGTTTTTTTTGCATAAAATGTCAACCAAATTAACAGTGTCAAAAATATACCTGAGTGTGGATCGTAGATATTGGTAGCCGGAAGATCCGCCGGTGCCCAGCTGCTGCGAGCCTATCATACGTTGCACCATGATCACGTGGTTGTCTGATAGCAAATAATAAATAATATATAACAGTAACAATAACAGTAAATAAATACCTCTCAAAAAGCAACACGAATTGAGCAAGTCCCAAACTTTAATAAATAATTTGCTTGTGATATTATGGGAAGGACGACAAGAGCAATCAAGCAACAAGCAAGAATCAATGCATTCAATTCAATCCATTGTCTTTTACTTGAAATACGCCTAAAGTTTTTTATATATTTCAACTACAGACTTAAAAAAACACATAACGTTACACATTAAAACATGACCAAGCCTCAAAAACATCCTAATGTATGAAACAAAACATGTCAGTAGTTAAAATAGACAGAGTAGATCGGGTTTTTTACCCTAAAACAGGAATAATCACAGAATGAATCAAATTTGATAAGGTAATAAATACATCATTTCCAGTAATGATGAAAAAATCTTTTTCAACATATTCCGCTTTACTGCTAAAAGCTAGCTACTTACAACGCCATTTGGTGATAAGGCTGTCCATGTCCATGAGCAGTGTGAGCAGTTGGTGCGGCTGGGAGAAACGAGGCTCGTCACGGTAGAACGTGATCATGATGGCGCCTTGAAGGGCTTTGTGAGATAATCTGAAATGTGATTCGGCAATAACATTTTTGCTTTGATGACATATGATATTTATAAATTTATTGTTGTATTATTACACTTAACGATTTCTTGTCATCTTTACCAACAAGCTTCCCAGAATAGTAGGAATCCTGCGATTTTGTAAGAAACATGTTGGATGGGATTTGCCTGTTTTTTGACCTAATATATCCATTTTGACCTTGCTTTGTAAGACCTCATTATTCCAAAAGTGTTCATATTTGGATTTTTTTTAAAATGGCATTTCGTGAATATTATGAATTGATTTGTAAGTAGAGAAGATGTTTTACCGTCTTTCACCGCGAGAACGTAGTTGGTCGTGAACCTCGGGATCGAATATGGACTTGTAAATCTCTCGCCGATTCTCGACATCTTGGAAGCGATGGCGTCGCACATCCTCGTTAGGTTCACGCTGAAAAGATGAAAAACATAGAAATATAATTTTTGTGCAGGTTAAATTCCAACTTTTGCTTGTGCATCCTATGGGCAGATATACGATATTATTTGTGAATTTTCGGGCAGATACAAATTAATGTTTTGGGTATGTTTTTCAACGTATTTAAAAACTATTGAGCTGTTTTCAACGTGAAAATGTTACAACTACACAGAATCACTTTTAAATTGAATTATCAATATTGTATGAACATGCATTAATAAAAACTAGTGTTTGCCCATTGTTCGAAATTCGACCATAATAAATTTTAATATCTTGTTGATAAGAACGCTTCTTCATTTCTCAAGACCAACTACTTTGTTTCTATACGTTTTAATGCGCCATCTGTGATCTTTATCGTTATCATCAATATATTTGTTTGTGTGTTTCAAATGCATGGTAGTGTGGGTAATGTTCTATTTATTGATTTAATGTAATTTATTAGCATTATCATTGAAAAACATTAGCGTTCTGCACTTCTCCTACATATGAACTATAAGTGTGCCAAATTTTATGCTCCTGAGACAGCGCAATTTTCGTAAAAAGGGGCCTAAAGTTTTGGCATCAGGTATTAATATATAAATGATAGCTAAGAGGTACACAACAGGGTTTCAGGGTTTCTTGAAATAGGACTAACAAAACTAATTGGCAAATATTGGTTTAAAGTTAGTCTTAGAAATATCCTGATAAGGCGTTGGGGCGTTAAATTAAATTGATTACAATACAAATTTACCAAAGATATTCCCACTCACCATAGCCTCTTCGATCTCTTCTGCAAGCATCTTGGCGACAGTGTCCTGGAATTTTCCCCAGAAGTTAAACCCCTGTGTGTTTAGACCTGGCGTTCGTTCTAACCATCGTTCTATTAGAGCTAGAAGAGCTGGTTCTTCTTCAGATCTAGAAATTAAACAAATAATGTACATTTAAGGGGGGTATAAAAGCCATGAATATGTTATTTTTTGCGGTCTAGAGCTTCGACGTTAGACTGGACTTCATGAGGTTTCGGGTTTAATCCTCGGAGCGGTTAACCAAAATAAAAATGTGTGTTTTCAATTTTTTTATAAAAGTTATAACATTTTGGGTGATGGTATTAGATATGTGCGTGGTTAACGACAGGCTTGCCATCTATCATCTATGTAGGACTCAGCCTCTTCGATTAGTCGTGGATGTCCTGGGTGCTGATTATGTAGCTCAGTTGCCAACTCATAATGGAAAAGTGTACATCAAATAGCTGCCAAATGACGTTATTTGTTGCTATCTCTTTTGTATTTCTGTTGGTCACTGGAGATAGCAAATACAAAACACGTTATTTGACAGCTATTAGATGTACACTTTTATATTTTGAGTTGGCAACTGAGATTCATATTCAGCACCCTGGTTGTACCTCTGCCTACCACTTCAAGGACAGGTAGTTTTTTATTATTTATTTTATTTTATAGCAGGCAAGATTTGATGGTAAGAAGTAGTGGTCGTCAACTCATTAAAGATCGTAATAGTGCATTGCTAACATGAGCCTTAGTTGTCATTCCTTGGGTGAATTTAACGGTGTTTGAATTTTCCTTGAAACACAATGAGCATTAATCTTCTGGCATGTAGTGCGTAGTCAAGGCTCATATAAAAGATTTAAATTAAATGAAAATGAAATTTATTTATTTGCGGAATATGTGTGTTTAAAAGTTGTTACAGAATACTTATTCGTCCCAACATATTCTACCACATTGTGGTGTGCAAATATCTAACTTAACTAATTATATAGTTTTTATTTTGTTATTTACATATTTTTACATATATTTGTTAAAATATATTTATTACTTGCATATCACATGTTAATGTGAGCAAAAATTATTACGATCAAGTTAAATCTTAAGACACTTGTACTTTATTTAACACTACGTTACTCTTTAGCCAACAGGTTTCACAAGTATAGATATATGTTTAGCAAGTATATATTCTAATCTTAAGACGTAGCTTGAAGGCTCTTATAGAGCTGAGAGTAGCTGGAGGAAAATTAAACATGTTTTTTTACAACTTTCGGTATCGACGTGGAACTTTTCAAGGGATACGCCTTTGGATAAAATACAAAGATGAAACAGAGGGGCTGTTTTAAATGGTAGCAGGAAAGAAGAAGCGGTATTACGTATTCCAGTAAGTAGATATTTCGCAAAATCAAATAACAAAGTTACGATTATGTTCTTGGTAGAATGTATTTTTTATGACGCACCTTATCAATAGCAGTCTGAGAAACCAGAACTAACCAACTAAATGTTTCTGTATTAGAACAAGTGGCGTGGAGTAATAAGAACGTAGGCAATATTGCAGTCGATGCCCATTTTCCTTCGTTCGAGAGAACGAAGAGGTCTTCCAATGCCCCCTTTTACTAAGAGGACGTGGCTACACCCTTGTGCTTAGATTATTCACAAGTAAATGCCCTTTACTTATTAAAATTGACATCAGTACTTACTTGCTTAGAGCTTCCATAGCTTCAGGATCATCACCAAACACCGTTTGATAATTCTGGTTGTATTTGACGCGCAAGTATTGCTTAAGACCCAGCTGAAAAAAATGCAGACGAATTGAATATTTCTTTTTGAAATAGATACAAAGATTTCTCTAATTCTGTTCTTCTAGCATCGAAATATTGGTGTCCTTCTATGAAAGCAAACATGATGATATATATCCTGAAATTAAGGGTATTAGTACTCGTATTAATATTATTAATTCGAAAGTTTGTATGTTTGTTTGTTGGCAAAAACTGCTGTACCGATTTTCATGAACTTTGGCACACACACATAGGGGGTATTGTTCGCTATCGCCATGCTACTGCTCTATGCTTGAGTTTAGGTCAGACTTGCAGACGTGACCTGGAATCTCATCCATACGATAGCGCCACATCAGTAACATTACTGACGTTAGTCGGCGACAATCGTCACAATCAGCAGTACTGTCTGGTAGTTCGCTACCTAAAATAAAAATAAAAAACTTGACAGTGGTGAGCACTGAGTTAAGTTAGTAGTACATAGCAGTTTCAGGAGCTAAATGGACATGTGTATTGATCTATTTTGATATTACAATAATAATGCAACTGGTTATTAGATAAATACCTTGTTTTCTAGAAGTCGAAACTGTAAGCTTTGAAATCCTGAAGCTGGTCTTAGATAATTTCTGAAGTCCATAAAGTCTAGGGGAGTCATCGTCTCGAGTATCATAACTTGGTCCACCAAGAGCTAAAATAAAGTATTGAAAATTAACAGAATAACCAAATTTTAAATAACAAAAAAAACGAGTTTCGCTCCGGGAGTTCCGGCAGAAGTAAAAACTTAAATATTAACGTTGTGCATTTTTGATATTTTGGAATGGTTAGGGAATAATTTTGCACGAATTGCTTTAATTATCAGTATGAAAGTACTATCATTTATGTGGTAGAATAAAATATTAATTTATTGCGCTATCGTACACAAACATGACAACACGAACATTAGCGCAAGCGCCCTGCGTCGTCTTATTCGCGCAAGCACCCAGCGCCGTCTTACGAATGTATTTAGAATTTTTACCCGTTCCTAAAAAAAGTGCGCAACGCCGCTAAAGGAGAAATTCAGAACGCTAATATTTTTCAATAACAATGCTTATAAACTACATTAAATCAGTAAATAAAACATTACCCACACTAACATGCATTTGACACACACAAACAAATATACTGATGATAACAATAAAAGTTCACAGATGGCGCACTAACTGTTCATAAAGTTTGGAAACAAAGTAGTTGGTCTTGAGAAATGAAGATGGCGTTCTTATCAAAAAGATGTTAAAATGTATTATGGTCGAATTTCGACCAATGGGCGACCACTACTATGATATTTTAAAACTAGAAATATAAGATTGAGCGCACATCGATGTCCTACCAGAGCGACATGCGGGTACTTCATGACGTGTTTTATTAAC